>JACCIB010000892.1:0-73088 GCA_018906965.1 Philotrypesis tridentata
GTATATAAGAGAGGCTACGCGGGACTGGCACGAACCACTCGATCCACGAGATGCATTTTTCGGCGGACGGACGGGTAACACTGTCAAATCGTACGATGTGCGGCCGGGAGAAAAAATTAAGTATGTCGATGTCTGTTCTTTGTATCCGTATATCTGCAAGTACGGTCGTTATCCTACTGGTCATCCGAAACTCTATGTCGGTGAGATGGAGTGCGCGCAAATTCTCGGTACCGACAACGACATTAGCGGTATCGACGGCTTAATCATGTGCGAGGTATTACCACCGAGGAACCTCTACCATCCAGTTTTACCCGTGCGAATGCATAATAAGCTGCTCTTTCCGCTGTGTCGGTCGTGCGCCGAGACCTTATGTCAGACGGACTGCGAGCACGAAGACGCGAGAGAGCGCGTTTTTGTCGGGACGTGGGTGGCCGACGAGTTTAAAAAAGCCGTGGAATTCGGCTATGTTATCACGAGAGTATTTGAGATTTGGTCGTATAAAGTCAAGACAAGCGAACCCGGCAAGGCGGTCTCTTTTTCGAGTACATAGATAAATTCTTTGGGGAAATAATGTATGCCTCGGGATATCCACCAGAGTGTGGGGATGGCACCGATCAGACTGCAATCGACTCATTTCTCGAGAGATTTGAGCGCAAGGAGGGCATGAGACTGGACAAGAGTCGCATCAAAATTTAATCCCGGTCTGCGTTCCGTTGCAAAGCTATGTCTGAATTCGCTGTGGGGAAAGTTCGGTCAGCGGGCGAATATGACAAAAACGGAGATAATTCGTGATCCCGAGAGACTCTTTGAACTTCTGACCAGTGCGGATAAAGTAGTAATCGTCTGTTTTACCGGCCAACGATGAAAATTCTTTACGTCAGCTGGGCCTACAAAGACGACGACGTCGAGATTGGATACCGTCGCCAGCTTGTAGCGCGGTTATCGCTGCTTACCACCACAGCGCTGAGCCCGGCTCAAGCTGTTTGCCGAACTCGAGCCACTGGGTGAACGGGTGCTCTACTACGACACAGATTCCATTGTGTGAGTGGGGGAGAGAACATGGTGGTGGTGGTGGTGGTGAGTACGAGCCGACAACAGGTCCATTTCTGGGTCAGCTCACCGACGAGCTGGCGAGCTACGGTGTCAGCACGTACATCACCAACTTTGTCTCGGGTGGTCCGAATTCTACGCTTTACAAATATCGAACACCGAGGGTATAGAATCGTGTGTCTGCAAAGTCAAGGGTATCCGATTGGATGCATTGGCGAGCGAAAAATTAATTTCGACTCTATACAGAAGCTGCGACTGGCGAAATACACCGGTATTTCTCACATTCGACCGCCATAGACGGACGAAATTTCACGACGTGATAACCCGCTCGGAGGGTAAAATTGTCGAACCCATTTACTCTAAGCGACGCTTTATAGTACCACTAAGAGCTACCCATACGGTTTTGTAAGATGTTGAGAGAGAGAGAGAGATAGATAGAGAGAGAGAGAGAGAGAGAGAGGAGAGAAGAGAGAGAGAGAGAGAGAGAGAGAGAGAGAGAGAGAGAGAGAGAGAGAGATGAGAGAGAGCGATAGAGAGAGAGAGAGAGAGAGAGAGAGAGATATGTAAGAAAATAAATAAATAAAGAAAAAGTCAAAAATTTATCTCAATTTTCAATGATTTTTAATGAAAAAAAATCAAAATACAAACAAAAACCCAAAGTTGCGGTGGCTAGCGAGCTCGCGCGAAGCGCGCTTCGCGAGGCTCCCGCAGGGTGCGAAGCCAAATGGCTGACCGTTCCGGAGCCTCGCAGCGCGCGCGCGCAACTGAGCTTCCCGGCAGGGAAGCCTCGCATCTTGCCTTCGGCAAGCTCGACAACCGCACGCGCGCGTGCGCGCGAGAGGGGCCCCGCGCCGGCCGCGCGTTCGTGGTCCTCCCCCTCCAGGGGGAGTTGTGAGTCTCGCATCTAATAAATCTCGCGGATTGTGCGGCTCGGGGCGTTAGTCTGTGGTGGTCCACGAGCAGCGATGGATGTGCGCTGGCGACACCCGTGGACGTGCGGTGATCTGCGGTCCCACCTCGTGCGGCAAGACCGTATTCATTGCCAACTTTCTTAGACACATTGACGCGATGAGCGATACCCGCTTCGAGCGTGTATTGCTCTACTACACCGAGTGGCAGCCGTCGTACAAGAATTTTGCCGGTAGCATTGAATTTCGCGAGGGATTGCCAAAGACGGAGGACTACAATGGGGATCCCGAACGGCCCAAACTCCTGATTCTCGACGACTTGATGCGCGAGTCGGTCAGCGCGAGTGTCGTCAATCTATTTGTGAAGGCCAGCCATCACTGCTATTTCAGCGTGTTCTTTCTCTCGCAGACTCTCTTTCATCGGGGTCAGCGCGATATATCGCTGAATTCGAATTACATTGTGATTTTTAAGAATCCTCGCAATCGCTCGCAAATTCAGTATCTGGCTCGTCAGCTCTGTCCGGAAGATCCGAAATTTCTGCAGGAGGTCTACAGCGATGCCACATCTCAGCCCTATCACTATTTACTGCTCGACTTGAAGCAGGAGACGCCGGAGAATCTTCCCGCACGATCGACATCAGTATGTGTACGTGGCGCGCAGACAGCATAAAAACACCTCGCACGCCGACAATGTGCCAGTCGTTCGTCTGTAATGGTGGGAGCAACATTGTCTCAGCAGTAGTAGCAGCAGGAGCGTCATCACTATCCCATTCCGAGAAAATATATTGATATACTGAGAGTGTTGTGCTGTGATCTCGACGCGCGGCAACGCGTGGCTCTTCTACGCCAGGCTTGCCGCAAACTTGTCGTCTATCTCGCCGAGTGCGTGCTAAATATTCTCCGTGGAAATGTGGTGCTGAGCAAGTGTCACAGAAGCAAATTGCGCAAACACGCGACACTATTACGCAAAATCGCGGCGCCAGGACAGAAGGTCGAGTTGTGCAAAAAACGTCTAATTAAGGCACAACATCTTATACCGACAATAGTGAAACCTGTTTTATCAGCATGGAACATGCTAAAAAAATGATTTTGGTGCCGCAAGAGTGTATCGAGAGCGTGCGACGACACCAGAAGCAGCAGCAGCAGCAGCAGCCAAACAAGTGATGCCGACGATGACGGCGACTACTGTGCAGACACCGGGTTCCGAGCTGTCACGACTCGATGACGAGATGAGCAAAATTCTGCATTCACGAGAGATTACGAATGATCGCGACAAATGGTCAATGTACCAGCAGGTCTTGCAACGTTTCTTGCACTACAGGAACGCAATCTCTCGTGATAACAATGATAATGATGATGATGATGATGATGATGATGATGAAAATGTACATAACGAAGTTGTTGGTCAAACAATACTAGCAGCAGCAGCCATAACCGGTAATATAGATTCGCTATTATCCGACCAGCAAATAATCAAGAGTGTACCACAGAGTTTTAGTAAAAATGCCGTCAGTATTATTGACAGTCTGCGACGATCTGGTAATGTTGCCTGGAACAACCTTGGTGATGTGGTGCTAGATGGCGCTCGTGTACTAGGTGTCAATATCGTGGACTTGGTGAACGAGACACTGAGAAGTAGACAAAAGCGTGCACCTGCATAGTTTGTCCGTGTACTTCGTCGAGCGCACGTCCCTCTGGAATTTGTGGGCAATCAGAAGCTTCATTCGCTTTGGCCGCTGCTGTCTGGAAGAGACTCTTATCGGGTACTGTCACCTCGACAACGGCTTATCGTACACCCGCTACTACGCGGGTCTATCAACTGGCAGTGAGGTCAGTAGTGACGACAAAGAAGAAGAAGAAGAAGAAGAAGAAGAAGAAGAAGAAGAAGAAGAAAAAAGCAGTAGCCAGACAGTCGGCATCGACTACACCGACATTGAAAAAATTGGGGGTCAGCAGCGCTAGTGGTAGTGGTAAAAGAAAACGCGTCAATACCAGTATTTCTCTGGCAAATTCATCGATAGCTTCTGTTGCGCCACCTACGAAAAAGCTGCTCAAAGAATCGGCTCTCTCCAATAGTGTGAAATGGGAACGTATGGACCTGGACATAATTCACCCCAAACCATCTACTAGTGCAGTGGTGGTGGATAGTTGTGATGGTGGTAGTGTATTAGATATGGTAATATTACTCCGGAATTACCGTTTGAATGCATGTGCCGGAGTATCAGTTTATCGGACCGGGTACTCATATCGCGGAGAGACTATCACTGTGGTGAGACCGGCATAAACCCCCTCGACAGAAGCCCTCTCTCGAGCATGACATTGCATATTCGCGAAAATGATGGTAGCGACGGTAGCGGTGTGCACGTACTCGAGGCCGATCGACCGTCCTTGCATAGCGTTGCTTTTTCGAGTAGCGTATGCTGTCCGAGACGTCGAACCAGAAGAGGAGACAAGTGTCGCTACTACTAAACTGTTTTATGCATGGTCGTGGTAAAGTCAACATTAGATAAGGTTTATCGTAGAATCAAAAAACCTTTAAACGGTCCACGCAAGAGGCAGAGGAAAGATCAGTCGGCGTTAGGCGACAGCCCGGTCATGGAGTCTAAGCTCCAAAAATTGTACTATGGTTTCCCAGCTCCAACACCATACACAGGTGGTGCTGGAATCGTGCAGGCTGTGAGGAAAAAATACCCCAGGAAGGAGGTGAGAGAATGGCTCGAGAGTCAAGATGCACACACGCTGCATAAACCAGTGCGATATCGCTTTCCTTGTCGCTCTTATCGGGTATTCAACCCCTACGAGCTGTGGGAGGCTGATTTGGCTGACTTTCGCGCTTTCAAGACCTAGAACAACGATTACGCCTACCTGCTGGTCGTCATCGATGCCCTGTCGAAGTATGCATGGGTAAAGCCGCTTCATGATAAAACGGCCAAGAGTGTGGCCGAGGGTCTGGAGCGAATCATCAAGTGAAACGCCGGCCGATCGCCCAAATACTTTCAAACGGACAAGGGCAAAGAATTTACTGGCCGCGAAGTGCAAAATTTTCTGAAAAAACGGGAAATTATTTACCGTGCTGTGCGCGATCCCGACGTGAAGGCGGCCATTGCCGAACGTTTTATCAGAACGCTGAAAGAGCGTATGTGGCGCTATTTTACACATCTTGGCACGAGGCGCTATATCAATGTACTAGACAATATTGTACAGTCGTACAATAATTCGTGGCATAGTGCGATCAAAATGGCACCATCTAGCGTGACTATGTACAATGCCGCTAGAGCACGTGAAAATTTGGCACGACGATACGGCGGCGGTGGTGGTGGTGGGAAACGACTACGTCAGCATGAACATAAATACAGCGTGGGTGACTTCGTTCGAGTCAGTCGTGCTCGGGCAGCCTTTCGGAAAGCATACGAAGGTGGCTGGACACTGGAATTATTTAGAATTGTGAGGGTCAGCGACGCGAGACAACCACCTGTCTACACACTCGAAGATCTGGCTGGCGAGGAAATTGAGGGCTTCTTCTACGAGCAGCAGCTGAGTCGTGTACACAAAGACTTGTCCAGCGAGGCTTTCGAAATAGACAAGGTGTTGGAGAGTAGAGGTAGGGGTGCGAGAAAAGAATATCTGGTCAGCTGGAAGGGTTATCCCGAAAAATTCAATTCTTGGGTATCCGAAAAAGATTTAGTAAATATTCAAAAACAGCACGAACAATCACAATGAGGGATGAATTCAACATTGTTTTGTCCAGCAACAGCAGCAAACACATTTATCCAAATAACTCGCCCAATCATTTTGTCACGCAACTTCCTCAAAATTTTTCCCTCCACGGCAATTGGTGTGTGGGTCTCACAGAAATCCAAATACCCCTCACCTTCCAGCACATATCGCGGAGAGATCAGATGGAGGGCGTAGTGAGTGTGAAGACGGCCACACGACAAATCTACAGGGAGAACGAGTTACAACGCATTGAGAATACAAAGACCTTTAGCCAGATAACATGCGGTGTTTATCACGACATCGAGACTCTTTTGCACGAGATCAATAATCTCGATAATGTGAAAGATCATCTCGTATTCGAAATTCAGTGTGGTGGATATATTCAGGTTAGATGCACATGTGGTCAGGACAAGTGCGCCAACTATGTGCATGCATTTTCTTTATCCGAAAAGTTATCTAAAATATTGGGCTTTGAAAGCAATGAATTATTATCGTGTGATGGCAAAAAGGAAAACGTTGTTACCGGCAACAGACCAGCTAATCTAATAAATGGTTTACCAAGCTTACTCATGATTTACAGTAGTATCTGTCAGCCTTATGTCACGGGCGATGTATACTTGCGCCTACTGCGCACCATACCTCTTCATCTGCACGACTATACCTACGGTAGAACGCAAATTCAGAACTTTAACTCACCGATGTATCTGCCTCTGCTCTCCTCGTCGTTTCAGTCGATTGAGATTGATATAAGGGGCGAGCAAGGCCAACATTTATCATTCGATTACGGGACGCTGACGGTGACACTTCACTTCAAGCGTATCGACTGAAATCATGTCACATCACCACGACGATTTCTTCTTCCTCTACAATGGCTATCAGACAGGTTGTGGTGTTGGCGGTTGTGAAAGTGGGGATAATTACGTCACAATTGATCGAAGATATTGCCAAAACGGCGCAGGTATTGGTAGCTTTTTGAAGGGACTATATCGTAGTGCCTTATCTCTAATTAAGCGTGGCGCTAAGAGCGTGAGTCGGGAGGCAGCTCACGCTACTGCCAGGATCATGGACGATGTAGTGGGTGAGAAATTGCCTCTCAAAGTCTCGCTTAATCGCCGCATTACCGAGAGTGGTGGCAATCTCAAACGCAAGGCTGGAAGGTATTGAATAAAATGCTGATGCAGATTGATGAGAGAAGGAGAGGAGGGGGGTAAGTGTAAAATGTAGGGGTTCTGGCTATAAAAATGCGTCTACAGCGCGAAAATCCCAGTCAAAGACCGGCCGCGGAGCTGAGCGAAGCACTACTACTACTGCTGCTGCTACCAAGAAGAGTAAAACTAAGAAGACGAAAACGAAGAAGAAGAAGAAGTCTAAAGAGCCAGATATTTTTGGAGGTTAATTTTTCTCCTGAGCCATGGCTTTTCTGCACACCAACTCTTGTAACTCGTTAAAGTCGGAGCTGTCGCTATTTGAGTTACCGCCAACACAAACAGCCATTGAGAACTCTCATTGGGTGCAGTACAAGCCAATCTCATCACTTGCCGATCAAGCACCAATAGAATTTACGATTCCGGGGAATACGGAATACATTGATTTAGCACACACAATGCTGAGTCTGCGTGTGAGTATAATACGGGCTACTGCACCGGATAAAGATGAGACCGCGCCACCAGCCATCGGACACACAAATAATTTCATGCATACACTCTTCAACCAAGTGGACGTACTATTCAATCAAAAACCTGTATCACCGCCAAATAATGCTTACGCATACAGATCGTACATCGAGACACTGCTAAATTACGGTCCCGCAGCAAAAAACTCGCATTTGACGAGTGTCTTGTCGTACAATGACACAGCAGGCCATATGGACGACATTGGTACATCTAATGACGGATTCATTAAACGTCAAAGAGTCATGAAAAATGGCAAAATCGATCTGCTTGGTCACCTACACGTAGATGTCTTCAATATGGACAGATTATTGCTCAGTGGTGTGGAGGTATGTGTACGTCTTATTCGCTCTCGCGATAGTTTCTGTCTAATGGCGGAAAGTGACGTGTACATTGCGCGTATAACGGAGGCAACACTCTTTGTTCGACGTGTCAAGATTAACCCGAGTATAGCGATGTGTCATGAGAATAAACTCTTTAAGACGACAGCAAAGTATCCGGTAACACGTGTGGAGGTGAAAAACGTGACTCTGAACAGCGGTGTACATGGTCAATCGATCGATAACATAATACTAGGCCAATTACCAAAACGAATTATCATTGGTTTTATTGAAAATCAGGCTTACAATGGTGATGCAGGACTGAATCCTTTTAATTTCAAAAACTATAACATAAATTTTTTGTGCTTATACGTGGATGGTGTGCAAGTGCCCTCGAAACCGCTACAGCCTGACTTCAAAAACACGAATACATATGTGGATGCGTATCACACACTCTTCTCGGGTACTGGTATGCATTTTGCAAATATGGGTAATTCAATATCGCGCGATGCGTACCCGAATGGCTACTGTCTGTTTGCCTTTGATTTGACACCGGACTTGTGGGCTAACTGCGACAGTCATTGGAATTTGATTCGAAGAGATAGCGTGAGAATCGACGTGAGATTTGATGACGCATTAGATGTCGTGGTGAATTGCATAATTTATGCTGAGTATGACAATCTCGTGGAGATTGACTCGTCTCGACAAGTTTTGGTAGATTACAGTGGATAAGATAGATGGCGTTTCCGCAGCAGGAGATGCGTCTAAAAGCACCACTCGCGTAGAGAGAGAGAGCAGTCAGTTGATCGGTGCTTCTCAAACTGAACGAACAGCCGCAAAAGTAAATCATGGACATAGTGGTCGATCTGCAGTTTTTCAAGGACAACAAGGGTCGTATAGTGCCAAAAGAAGTGGGTATTGTGGGTATGAATCAGGAGATTACCGCCCATTGGATCACCGCGCCGATTTGTAAAACAGTATTTCTGAAAAAAGAGATTTTAAGGCAAAATAACTGGCTGACACTGCATCATCACGGCCTAGATTGGTACGAGGGTGACGTAACACTGAAGAAATTGTACAAAAGTTTGCACGAAGTTTGAAGAAGTGCACGAAAAATATGCATCCGAGGAGCTGAAAAAGCAAAGTTGCTGAGTTAGCTGACTACGCGGGAAATTATTGATTTGGAGGAGAAGGGAGAGTGTCCACCTTTTCACAGATTACCGTACTGCGATAAGTATTGAATGCAACACGCCATTAAGCACTGCTCTCTTCACTATAGCTGTGCGCTAAACAACGCCTACAAATTGAAGTACTGGCTGACTTCGAGTGTCGGTGGCCCCGATATAATCAAATCTTCAGAACGACCCTTCACCCCACCCTACGAGATCTGTAATAATGAACTCTCTGGATATTCTCCAGCAGCTTAAAAAAATGACCTCTCATGCGGTCGGAGTTTATCCGGACGATCATATTCCATTAATGTGGGTAAAACCCTGTGGCTTTATGTTTAATACCGAAGATCATCGGAGACGTGGCAGACATTGGGTGGCAATATACGTCACACAAAATGGCGTAGGCTGGTATTTCGATAGCTTTGGAGTGGCGCCACAAGTTGCAGATCACGTGAGTAGAATCAAGCGAAATTGCAAGCGGATAAGGTGGTGTAATATTCAGCTGCAAAGCACTTTATCCAATACTTGTGAAAAATATTGTATCATGTTTCTGTACTATATGTTTAATGGTTTGGGTATTCGACGATTTCTCAAGTATTTCTCAACAGATCTTAGCAAAAATGATGAGGTTGTTGAAAAATTTGTCGATAAGCTGTAATCTAATATTAAAAAATGTAATGTGAAGCGTGAATGTTACTGGATATATTTGCTTACGTGGCTTTTAAGAAAAGATTAGTCTGTAAATTTCTATTGGGCCCCCATTCTGGTGACAGAGATTCTATTGGCCCCCCCCCCCCCACTATCTGCGATCTTTATTCCGACCGATTCTTTCATGCATACAGTGACGAAGATATGCTTGATCAAAAAATCATCATCGACGGATTTATAATAAGATTCATGATCAGCTATTCCTATCGAGCCTTCGAATTGATTGAAGAGACTGCGGTGGAGACACACGGATCTGAAGGCCCCAGGGCGAAAAGACCACGTAAGCCATCACTGGTATTTAAGAGAGTCACTTTTGATCGGCTGAAGGCTCTATCCGAAATTATCGATAAAAGAATTAAGTATTTGTTAAGTGTGAACGATGCTATTGCGATTGTTGTGAGCGAAGTCGGAAGTTATTGTAAGGAAAAGCTACAAAATAGCCAAAATTCTCAATACACTTATTTTACGGCGTATAACATAGAATGTGCCATGCGTGACTTTGACGGCACACTTGTCGATCAAATAAACAAAATATTAAAAGAAGCCAATATAGTTTGAAGTTTCGAAGATATTTTCTTAATTATTTACGAATTTGTTAATTTGTATATGTATAATTTAGTCGTATATTTAAATAGTACTACATTATCTAACTCATAATTTGTATCTAGATTTATAAGTATTCATTGAATAAATATTATTTATCACCATATTTTCTCTTCTCATTTACCCAAATACTGACTCCTACTACCTCACCTCAACATCCTCCACGTTCACTCTAGATATAGTCTAGTTCTAAGCATGCTAACTTATTCAAAGAACTTTTATATATTACCTACACTATGGAGAAAAAGAAGGATCTTACCAAAGTATCTTCTCGTTCGGAGGAAACTTTGGAGAGCGGGGTCTCTTCAAAGTATCTCGCTGCACTATGGCGAAAAAATAGGGGAGAGGGGTCTCCCCAAGTAGTTTTGGTACCATGGAGAGTGTGAATAAATATGCTCTTGACTAAATTGACATGGGGCGAGAGGTCATGGAGGTCAAGGTCATATTTGTTTACATTCTCCATGGTACCACTATACTACTTATCTCTATTAATACACTCTCTTTTATCAACGATAAGAAGGCAATTATCAACATATCTAATAAAAATAGAAGCACTGCTTTTTTTAATAATAAACCAGTAATTTCTAGTTCTTCTAGAACTATGTCGGCAAATATAGCTACACCAGAGCCCATTGGCGCCCCATAAGCTGCTTATAATATACGCCATTAAAAATTAGATATGTGCAGTCTAATAAAGTATCGGTACCTTGTAATTAAAAAGTATACAAGTTTTATCTGTATCATGCACAGGAATAGCATCAAATTTGTTAATAAATGGAAAATCTTCTCATGTAACATTCAAATTACTTTGAACATTACTGATGAAACAACTTGTAATGTTGCACCCAATACAGTTTATGGGAAAAAATTAAAAAATATCCAAATTATATGGGATCAAATAACCATCACATCAAAATGTGTATTTGAAACTGTAAACAGATTATTGAGGGATATATGCGAAAACAATTATAATTTTGTTGGTAAGGTAATGATAGTTTCAATCTTAAACATAGTAAGCTATGGGATTATATCCGACAAATGTCTTTAAAAAATAATCTCAGAATATATAACAATGATATAAATTTTAAACAATGGCTTTTAAAAATTAGCGAAAGCAAATATAGTACTAAATTTGAAAGAGAAAATTAATTAATCAAGATTCCACATGAGTTATTATCAAAAATCGATAGTTACAAAAATATTTGGTAAATGTTTGAATAAAGACATTGAAGAAATTCATAAAAAAGTCATTTTACTTCCAAGAAATGTCGATGTTAAAAAAATTAATACTGAAATATTATATATATACAGAACTGAAGGAAATTTAAGAGAATGTAATAGTATTGATTCAGTTATAGATCATAATTGTAATAATTTAGAAAATTAGTTTCCTAAAAGAAGGTAATTCTTCTACGAAATCATGGTAATTCTTATATGATGGTAATTCTTCTACGAAATCTGAATTTAAATGAGGATCTATGTAATGGAACTCTATTACGGATAGTTAAACTAATGACCTTTTCTATTTGTGCCGAGATATTAAGCGGTTATAAAAGTAAAAGTATTACATTAATACTAGACATAGAAGTAGTCCGTAATGTCTATAGCGCTATTCACAAGGATAATTTTAAGCCTAGTCTGATGAAAAACGATTGGTTGGTTGACTAAAAAATGTCAAGTGAGTTCAAATGCAAAAATTGAAGGCTTAAAACATTGGGCCTTATAGAGGACCAGAAGCACCATATGGACAACTTTAATGTGTTAAAATGAAGTATGATATATGTATGCGTGCGTGCGTGTGTGTGTGTGTGCGCGCGCGCGCGCGCGCGTTCGTGCGTTCGTGTGTGTGTGTGAGAGAGAGAGAGAGAGAGAGAGAGAGAGAGAGAGAGAGAGAGAGAGTCGTACACGTACCAGTCATTGAGTTCACCGGCTACGTTGCACCAAACCCCAATAAAACCCCCTCCAGGCTTTTCGAGTGTTTGACCCCCTAGTCCCAACGCGACCTCGAACAAGTGAGCAAGCGAGAAACCCCTAGACATCAGAGAGAATCTATCGAGCAATTGTTATTTTCATTGAATATATAGTTTGTTACTTTACGTGTTATTCTTTTATTTTGTGTTTATACAACCTTGTTCTACCTTGAATCCCACATATATATACTTTCAAGTACAAAAAGTCATATTTAGGTAGGTGTAGTAATCTTATTTTGCAGATGAATAAATTATTTTCTGTTATTTTCAGCGTTTAACTCAGGCCTACCCCCTTAAAGCAAACGCCTTAAGTGTCTCAGGAGGGAGGAGACTTAGCTGTTTGCCAAGTAAGGCAATTGGCGAATATTGGACAATGTCGAGACTAGGATATCGAGATGAAGGGAAAATTGCTCGTGAGTGTAAAACCCATTTTGATAGTGACAAAGATAGTCGTATTGAAGAGTTTATTCAAAGGATGAATGGATGTAGAGCGTTATCGCATTTAGATGATACACATTCGCTGAATGCATTAATTTATGCAATGACAAATGCAGCATTAGTTTGGTGTAGTGATTTCTCTAGTGATGCGAAGCAAAGTTACGGGATCATGGTGATGCTTGCAATCACGAGTAGGCTGGATGATCCACCGGAGGTGGAGATACAACTGAAGATGATATACGACAATATGCAGGCTATTAGAATGTAAGTACCTCTGGAAAAGGGGACCAATACAGGTAAATTTATTACGTTGGCCAGGAATGCTGGAAAGCTGATACATGATCGTAATCATTATAAATCTTCTCCATCGCCGAATGGATGTTTATTGCCAAAATAAGCGTATAAAGGAAAGTCTGTTGTGGAGAAGGAGGAGAAGGCTAAGAGCGAAATAGTTGTTGCGGCAATCCCAGAACCTGCCGATATAAGGGATACCATAAGGGTTGCAGTACAAGATAAAAGTGCAGAGTTAGGAATAACCCCACCGTCAACTACGAAAGGTAAACGAGGCAAGAAGTCTAAGGTAAAGGAGTGCATTCGCAGGCGAAAACTGCAACTACAGTATCTGGTGGTACATCAGAAAAAGTTAGTGTCTTGTTTGAAAACAAGACGGATGCTCCAAGAAATTCACGTAGTGATCGCAATAATGGATGGATTGTGGATGGCATAGACACACCATGAAAACTTGCCTGGAGTGCTCGAAGAAGGAGAATTCCGAAAATAAGGCATCTGAGAAGCCCTCAGAAACCTCGGGAACCGAGAAAGGAAGCCAGTAGCTCGGGCCCCTACGGCTCTTGTCATGTCTGCGGCCTTCCAGGCCAAAAACCAGGCTACAGAGGAAACAGTTATTTCTATTACGAAATTCCTATTACGATTTTAATCTTTGGTGGATGTCCGTAATTATTGGCGAGTACCATTTACGAGCACTTTGTGACTCAGAGGCGGCGCGCACCGCATTACGTCTGATCGGGCTAGAAATAGCTTCCGCCATGGGGAAGACTGTTATTCTGTGTAACGGACCACGTTCCCAACTTGCTGACTTATGCTGGTTTATGGTTACGTAATCTTGCCGTTCGTACTGCTGGATCAAGTTACATGCTTAAACGTCATAATTGTGAGTACACTCGAATCTGATTGTATTCTAGGAACAGACTTTATAAGGGAGTTTAACGCAATACTGTTACCTAGAGACAACAGATCACAAATAGAAGATGACACCGAATCTGTGTCTGGAACTCTCCGCTCTCTCAGAAGGAGTATTGAGAGCTATTGGGTAATACGACACCATATATATAGGTAGACAAGATGGCTGTGCATGATCGGGAAATAACATTGCGTCTTATGGAGATCGGACGTACCTGCATTTTGGTAATTAAATGTTTCTAAATATTAGATTAAGACTTTAGTAATTCAATATTTAGAAATATGTTCAGGAAACATTAATGAATCCAATTTCACTAGCTTTAGGAACCGTTTATTTACCAAATTTGCTGTAAAAATACAGATTCGTACGGTCCCCATACGACGCAATGTTATTTCCCGATCATACACAGCCATCTTGTCTATCTATATATACGGTGTCGTATCACCCAATTTTAACTATCAACTTAGTCGATGTAACTCCGGAACAGCGACTTCCCCTAGAGAAACAGTTAGATGGCTTGCTTCCAGCTGAAGGAGCAATCCTGGAGTGTACCTACCTAATTCAGCAAACTATCGATGTAGGGACTACGAAGCCGATTAAATAGAGATATCATCCTGTTTCTAAAAAGATAGAGGAGGAAAAGCATATGAAGGTCTTGAAAATGCTGGAGGCCGGGATATTACACCGTTCAAGCAGTAATTGATCGAACCCGGTGTTATGGTGTAAAAATCAGACGGTACCTATCGCTTCTGCATCGACTACCGGAAACTCAATGTGTGACAACAGTCAGCATGTACCTGCTTCCTTATTTGGACACGATTCTGAGTAAGCTATAAAAAGCGAGGTATAGTTCCACCATAGACCTGAGCTCGCCTTGCTACCAAATCCTGATGAAGGAAATGGACATTCATATAATCGCTTTTAGCGTGCCAGTATTTGGATTGTTCGAGTTTATTCGATTACCGTATGGAGTAGTCGGAGGACCTGTAATATTCTAAACACTGAGCGACAGATTAATTGGGCTTCAGTTGGAGTGGTACGCTTTCTCCTACTTAGATAAAATCGTCGGTCCCTACTACAAGACTAGCACAGTTCAAAAACTGATTAAAAAAAAAATGAATAGCTGATTTTGGTCAAGAAAATGAACAAAGACTAGCATATCTCATATTGTTGCGATGAAGAGTAGCGCAGTTGAGATTTCTGCGGCAAAGATAAGCATAGTTTAAAAAACCGCGTCGAATACTAACACATTTTAAAACGCCGCAGTGCAAATTATTGCAAAATTTGAAGATTATTTATAAATAATCTTCGAATAATATGTATATTCCATGTATATTCGAAAGTTTTGAAAAAATATTTCAATTTTATAGAAAATTTTGAATAAATTTTGAAAAAATAATTTTTACAGCGGAATTGCCAAAATATGTTAGTTTTTGCCGCGGCTTTTTGAACTGCACTACTCTTCGTCGTGGATTTTTAAACTGTGGTTCTCCTTGTTGCGGTCTCTTGTAATGTGTTGGTCTTGACTGCGGGATTTGATATGTACTACTCTTAGCGGTAAACACGTGAACTGTGATTTTTTTCGTGGTATGCATGATTTGTGCTACTCTTCGCGACGATAATCAAATGTGATTTTCTTCGTATGGACAGATAATATCATTATCACCAATGAGATTTTTAACAAACATCTGCTTTGGTTGGATGGGGTCCTAAAGCGAATCGCGGAAGCAGGGTTGAAAATAAATAGACGAAAGAGTAAATTCTCTTGTGACGAAGTCAGTTATCTAGGCATCTTTGTTAATAGTGAAGGATTTCGTCCAGATCCTAGAAAAGTTGTGCCGATCTAAGAATATTCGGTTCCAAGTACGCTGATCAAGCGGAAGAGATTCATGGGAATGGTATAGGATACTATATGGGAATATGGAACAAATGAAATATAAGAGAATTATTATTAGACAGGTACCTTGCAATATCGAATTTAGCGGACTCTATGTTGGGACATATTGTGTTTAGAGCTTTGTACCCATCGAGACATTTTTTCAGAACGCCAAGAAACTCAAGATACAAAAATATGCAGCGAAATTAACAGAAACCTCATTTCCCATGGGCTTGTTACGGGGTCCTTGTTTGATAAATTATTTTTTTCTGATACATATTACACTTTGTTTAACAGAAAAAAGATTTATTATCTATATATATAATCAAAAACTAATATATTACTAAAAATAAATAATAAAGTAAATTATACTAAATATTACATAATAGTACATTACGATACTAGTGGCATAAGTCGTACTTTATGGCACGATGTGTATAACCGCACGAGCTTAGCGAGTGAGGTTAGAGTCGTGCCATGAACAACGGCTTATGACACGTGTATCGTACGATTTTTTATAGCACAGATTAGCATAAATCCGCTGTCACGGCTATCCATGGCATAATTGCGGATTTATGCCACCCTGTGCTATAAAATAATTTTAAAAGTTCTGACCAGAATTTGTCTTGCGTTAAATAAATACACTATAAGCACCTATTTAATGGTTATAAAGATACTTGTCTAGATGAGATTCTGAATGAAAAGTTGGTCATACATGTTCATAAAAAAATTATTCATAGTTATAATGATTTCATGTTTTAGTATAAATATAGCAATACCGTTTTTGTGTGTCAGTGTGCGATAAGAAGTATGATATAGGTTATGTGAATGAAATGTGCGGTTAAGTTTCCAATATGCATCAGCTCTGTAAGAATCATCATCTGGATGATTTATTTTGCTTTGAGCTTGTGAGTTACGTCAATTACTTTTCCATTTGCATGGACACACCTTGAAAGAAAGAGTGACCTCGCTTTCTCTAACATCATCACCTGAGGATCCATCACCTGATGCTTTTAAATCTTGATTTATTAATCAAATTTGCTGTGAGAAATCGGAGTTAATAAATTCACTACTTCACCGAAAGAATTTAAACCAGTATGACCTCGTCCAAGGATTCTCAAAACTGTAACTGAGTCTATTGATTTCATATACATTATTTTTTTCCTGGACCACCTTTTCTACTGGACTCAATGAAAGCAGGTTTGCGGCATGCAGTGCAAGTGACAGATAGCATAGTGCCGAGACTTCTTGTATCATTTTCATTAAATTCGTCATCGCTACTATAAGCTTTACAGGTCAGATATTCCTGTAACCCTGGGAACAGCAAAAAATAGAATATCAAATATTCTATTCTTGTCAATACCAGCTTCTATGTAATCTCCTTTTAATTTCTGTCTGGATCTTGATGGAGGATCAGTTCTTTGCTGTGTTATAGAGTTGATGAAAGTGCATCAGGTACACTTCTTGGAGTGCTAGATCCTGTACTTGTATGTGGTTGCTGATGGTTTCTTGATGTTGAATTGGAGCTCGATGGTTTTAATGGTGGTTGCTTAGAATTTGCAAGTGTTCGCGTTGACTGGTTTTTTCGTCGTCACTTGTCATTAAAAAACTTTCCTATCCTCTTCGTTCTTCCAAATGTGCTTTTTTCATGTGCAGATGATCCAGACACTCAACCTCTTGAATCTGAACTCATCTTGAATTGTCTTTTTAGCTGCCAAAATAAATTCACTTACACACCTTTAAGTAAAATTTTTAATTATAATTGGGGTCTGTGTTAGCTCAGTTGGCTAAGGAGCGCCTCTTACTGACTGTGCCAGCGCGTCCCAAAGGATCGAGGTTTTTATTTATAAATTAATAAATTTCTATCTTAGTCAGGGAGTCAGGGAGTTCAATAGTGGGATATCGTGCACTTTCTGCAAAAGATTTTTTGACAGTCAAAATTTGTTTGTGGTAACCTGCTGAAAGTAACCCGAAATTCTCGACTTCGGACCTGATCGGGAACATTGTTATTATTGCAAAATAAACTTCAAAAAAGCACTTTTTTTTAGTTTTCCGCGAATAACGTTTTTGTAACGCATTTTATGCAAAAAAAGGTAGAGAGGAAAGTTGTTTAGAATTGAATTTCCAATCAGACACATGTATTCCCGAATGCAAAATTAACTTTTTTCATCGCTAAATTGTTAAACAAAAAAAAACTTTTTCCAAATTTTCACATTGCCACAGTTTTTTCAAAAAAAAGATCTTTTTCGCCGGATAAGCTCTCAATGATGACTTTTAGTACAAACAATCTAAAAATCGTTGCCCGATCCGTATATCTCAAAATGGCGTCCTATTGCAAAATTATTTACCCGAAAATTTCAAATTCATTTCAAATTTGCCCATGGAACGATAAACGGATCCAACTGCGCTTAATCGATAGCTTTTGACGTACTTAATAAATGCTAAAAAGGAATTTTCTTAAAATTAATATTTAACAACATTTTTAGCAATAAATAGTTTTTATTTTCGCCAATTTTTAAGTTAGAGAAACGCGGTAAAATGCATTTTAAAGTACTTAAAAAACTATGAATTTTCGTAAAAAAATCGTCAAGATCCGACCAATAGGAGCCGAGATACGAAATTTTTTTCAACCGACGATTACACCGAAACTATTTAATATTTTTTAATGAATTTTCACACAATGCTTGTTCAAATGATGCTCTAGATGATAGCATTTTTCTTAATAGTTGTAATGGACTTAATTCTTATACAAGGACCGATGAACGGATGCGAGATCAGCGCGCGCGGCCGCGCGACTGCTCCGGCCGGGCGGCGCGGTGGTGGGGGGGACCGCCGCTGCGGCTTTCGTGAACCTTAGATGCAAATTGATTTTCTCGGCAATCAAAGGTCCTACGGTAATGCTTTTTTTTTTTATTTTATGTGTTTTTTCCTCAACTTTCACGTCGTGTCAATGAAATTTACATGAGTGCAATGCAAATACCCGAAAATTACGTTTTTTAGATGTAAATTGAATTTCTCGGCAACCAAAGGTCCTACGTCAATGCTTTTTTTTTTAATTTTATGTGTTATTGCCTCAACTTTCACGTCATGTTAATTAAATTTTCATAAGTGCCATACAAACACAAGAAAATTTCATGTTTTCTGTTATATGCAGTACTACATAATGTATTCATATTTTGTATATATAAGTGTGTATATTAATTTTAAAAGCTCAGTACAAGGATAGTGTTTGCTTACGATTTCTGCATTAAACGAAATTAAGGAATTAATGTCGATAAAATATGGTTTTCAACTATAAGTTATCGCTTCGCGTTATGTAAAACTTTTTAAACTAGCATTGAATTTAATCGATTTTCGTAGGATAACATACTTATTTCTATATATATTTACGCATGTGTAACGTTTTTAAAATCGTATGTGTATACGAGCGCGCGGCACACACACATACACACATATACGCGCTTATTCATGGCGTCAAGTGGAGAAAATGGTTTAAAAAGGCAACCAAAGGTCCTACGTTAATGCTTTTTTTTTAATTTTATGTATTTTTGCCTCAACTTTCACGTCATGTTAATTAAATTTTCATAAGTGCCATACAAACACAAGAAAATTTCATATTTTCTGTTATATGCAATACTACATAATGTATTCATATCTTGTATATATGTGTGTGTATATTAATTTAAAAGCTCAATACAAGGATAGTATTTGCTTACGATTTCAGCATTAAACGGAATTAAAGAATTAATGTCCATAAAATATAATTGTATACAACTTTCTGGAGCTGCATTGAATTTAATCGATTTACATGAGATTATACTTATGTATATAAATGTTTGTACATGTATAAAATAACTTTTCATCTGTTTCAACAGCGAATACGAAAAGAGTAAACAGAATTAATACTCATAATTATCATTTTATTTTCTAGCTACATTAATTTTTTTGTGTCAATATAGATTAAAATATGTAATATTTGAAAATTAAAAAGATGTGCATGCATTTAATTCTTATTAAACAATTTTTCCTCATACTGCGCTAAAAGTGACAGTTCCTCTCCTATACGTTATAATCCATTCTCCACTTTATGCCATAAAAAACCCCCGCAAGCGCGTGTGTGTATGTTAGTGTGCTGCGCGCGCGCGTGTGTGTATGTTTGTGTACTGCGCGTGCGTGTGTGTGTTCGTGCTGTATGCGTATATACACGTAGGATCTTACAAAAAAATCATATTCGCTGTTGAAACAGATAAAAAGTTATTTTATACATGTACAAACATTTATATACATAAGTATAATCTCATGTAAATCGATTAAATTCAATGCAGCTCCAGAAAGTTGTATACAATTATATTTTATGGACATTAATTCTTTAATTCCGTTTAATGCTGAAATCGTAAGCAAACACTATCCTTGTATTGAGCTTTTAAATTAATATACACACACACATATACAAGATATGAATACATTATGTAGTATTGCATATAACATAAAATATGAAATTTTCTTGTGTTTGTATGGCACTTATGAAAATTTAATTAACATGACGTGAAAGTTGAGGCAAAAATACATAAAATTAAAAAAAAAAGCATTAACGTAGGACCTTTGGTTGCCTTTTTAAACCATTTTCTCCACTTGACGCCATGAATAAGCGCGTATATGTGTGTATGTGTGTGTGCCGCGCGCTCGTGTACACATACGATTTTAAAAACGTTACACATGCGTAAATATATATAGAAATAAGTATGTTATCCTACGAAAATCGATTAAATTCAATGCTAGTTTAAAAAGTTTTACATAACGCGAAGCGATAACTTATAGTTGAAAACCATATTTTATCGACATTAATTCCTTAATTTCGTTTAATGCAGAAATCGTAAGCAAACACTATCCTTGTACTGAGCTTTTAAAATTAATACACACACTTATATATACAAAATATGAATACATTATGTAGTACTGCATATAACAGAAAACATGAAATTTTCTTGTGTTTGTATGGCACTTATGAAAATTTAATTAACATGACGTGAAAGTTGAGGCAATAACACATAAAATTAAAAAAAAAGCATTGACGTAGGACCTTTGGTTGCCGAGAAATTCAATTTACTTCTAAAAAACGTAATTTTCGGGTATTTGCATTGCACTCATGTAAATTTCATTGACACGACGTGAAAGTTGAGGAAAAAACACATAAAATAAAAAAAAAAGCATTACCGTAGGACCTTTGGTTGCCGAGAAAATCAATTTGCATCTAAGGTTCACGAAAGCCGCAGCGGCGGTCCCCCCCACCACCGCGCCGCCCGGCCGGAGCAGTCGCGCGGCCGCGCGCGCTGATCTCGCATCCGTTCATCGGTCCTTGTATAAGAATTAAGTCCATTACAACTATTAAGAAAAATGCTATCATCTAGAGCATCATTTGAACAAGCATTGTGTGAAAATTCATTAAAAAATATTAAATAGTTTCGGTGTAATCGTCGGTTGAAAAAAATTTCGTATCTCGGCTCCTATTGGTCGGATCTTGACGATTTTTTTACGAAAATTCATAGTTTTTTAAGTACTTTAAAATGCATTTTACCGCGTTTCTCTAACTTAAAAATTGGCGAAAATAAAAACTATTTATTGCTAAAAATGTTGTTAAATATTAATTTTAAGAAAATTCCTTTTTAGCATTTATTAAGTACGTCAAAAGCTATCGATTAAGCGCAGTTGGATCCGTTTATCGTTCCATGGGCAAATTTGAAATGAATTTGAAATTTTCGGGTAAATAATTTTGCAATAGGACGCCATTTTGAGATATACGGATCGGGCAACGATTTTTAGATTGTTTGTACTAAAAGTCATCATTGAGAGCTTATCCGGCGAAAAAGATCTTTTTTTTGAAAAAACTGTGGCAATGTGAAAATTTGGAAAAAGTTTTTTTTTGTTTAACAATTTAGCGATGAAAAAAGTTAATTTTGCATTCGGGAATACATGTGTCTGATTGGAAATTCAATTCTAAACAACTTTCCTCTCTACCTTTTTTTGCATAAAATGCGTTACAAAAACGTTATTCGCGGAAAACTAAAAAAAAGTGCTTTTTTGAAGTTTATTTTGCAATAATAACAATGTTCCCGATCAGGTCCGAAGTCGAGAATTTCGGGTTACTTTCAGCAGGTTACCACAAACAAATTTTGACTGTCAAAAAATCTTTTGCAGAAAGTGCACGACAAAATGCCAGGACTCCCGGACTATCTAAGCGGTTTTTTACAAAACCTTTTCCTGTAAAAGGCTTCATACAACAATCAGAATAAAAAATTTAATCAATCTTGGTTTCATTATTTATAGACGTTAGTGAATTGGTACGCAAAAAATAAATTTTTACGAAAATTGACTACAAAATTATTCCACTAATTTATTCATAATTTTTTGTCAAAAGGGTAATTTTTTGTAAATTGGACTTCTTCATCTTATTTAACAGAAAATTTTCCATAGAAATCATATATGGAGAGTAATGGAACAATCTTATTTAGTGGTAACACACAGTGTCGAATAAATCATCATTTTTCGAGACGGGTTTCAGATTCTACGGAAAATTTTCTATAAGAAAGGTAAACAAATCGATTTTTTCATATTTTAACCCTTAAATCCATATAATCATTATACTATATTATGCAATGGGTACGAAAGGGTTTATTGTCGAAACGAAAAGTTACTATAACGAGATTTGGGAAAACTCCTTTACGTACTAGTTTCATACGATATCTTATGCTACTACAATCTGAAAATCAAAAACGAAGTTGCGATTTTTACGTTAGTGTGGCATAAAATCCTAAACATTTCTTGAATCACGTTTTTTACTCGCACTACCCTGAATTAAAAATAAAGACGTAAGACGATTGATTGATTTAGCACAACGATTTGAAGTAATAGTTTCAGTTTTAAGTCGTAAACGTCATCCCCTACATCGTTCAATGTCTATTATACCAATGCGCAACTATATTTTTTTCAATAATATTTACCCTTAACAATTGTTTTTCTGTGTAGCAACTAATCATGATCTAAATAGTATAAGTGTTTAACGTTATAACCATTTTTAAAAATTACAACAATGATTTATTAAAAAAAGCTTATCTCGGCTCCTATTAGTCATAGGATATCAATACATAAAAATTTTCGAAATATTGCAACATAGAAATTTTCGAAATATTTGAATCGATTGAGGCTTAAAATTTGAACTGCTACTTGTGTCAATTCAATATATGCTGCTTATGATAATTAAAACCCTTAGTATTTCACAGCGAAATTAACGTCACCTCAAAAATTAATTTGCTTAGCCTAAAACTAGAATTATTCTTATCGAAATACTTAGGATTACACGGGAAATCCTATGGGGAACATATTTTTGTTTCATTATGCAACATCGTATAAAGGGCAAAATTCAGGAAGCCACATTTTTTTGTATGTGTTACAGAATACGAAGAAATAGGATTTTTTGATTGAATTTCTGTAAAACTAATATTTCTATAAAATTAATGACTTATATAAATTTTTTGTTTAGGTAAAGCAAAGCAAGCTGCAAAAACTGAAATCGAAAAATTAAAATTATCTACAATGGATTATAAAGATATTGTAAAAGAAGCTGCCCGAATCATTTATTTAGTACACGATGAGTTGAAGGATAAACAATTTGAGCTTGAAATGAGTTGGGTTGGAAAACATACAAATGGAGTACATGAAAAAATTCCTAACGACATTAAAGCGGAAGCTGAATCGAAAGCTCGTCAAGCTCTAGCTGACGATTCTGATAGTGATACTGAAGAAATGTAATATTTTAACTTTTTGAAATAAATTCAGTTCGAATTATCTTTATTCCTATCTAATTAACATTATAATCTTTTATTATATTAAAGAACTTCATTCGAAAATTTCGATTCTGAAGTATCAATTTTGTTTTAGTCTTAACAATTAATGTAATATATGCATAGATTTATATTGCGATATATGTACGACAAGCTAATAGTCAGAACTTTAAAATGCTTTTTTGTGATTTTAATTATCTTTTATCTGAAGGTTATAATTGCATATTTGAATCAAGAAATTCAGACTTTTTCTATTTAGTCACATGTCATATTTTAAATTTTACTTTTTATAAAAAATATATAATATTAATTTTATGATGCGTGGATGTCAAGATGAAAGGTAAATGTCCTTATGATCTTAACGAATTTTTTTACGAAAATTCAGGGTTTTTATGTACTTTAAGATGCATTTCTCGCGTTTCTCTAACTTCAAAATTCATGAAAATAAAAACTATTTATTGCTAAAAATGTTGGTAAACATTAATTTTAAGAAAATTCCTTTTTAACGTTTATGAAGTACATCAAAATCTATCGATTAAATGTGGTTCCGTTTATCGTCCCATGGGCAAATTAGAAATGAATTTGAAATTTTAGGGTAAATAATTTTGCTATAGGATGCCATTTTAAGATATACAAATCGGACACCGATTTTTAGATTGTTTGTACTAAAAGTCATCTTTGAGAGCTTATACGATGAAAAAAGTCTGTTTTGTAAAAACTGTGGCAATATGAATATTCGGAAAAAGATTTTTTTTGTTTAACAATTTAGCGATGAAGAAAGTTAATTTTCCATTCGGGAATATACATGTCTGATTGGAAATTCAATTCTAAACAACTTTCCTCTTTACCTTTTTTTGCATAAAATGCGTTACAAAAACGTTATTCGTGGAAAAATAAAAAAAGCGCTTTTTTGAAGTTTATTTTGCAATAATAACGATGTTGCCGATCAGGTACGAAGTCGAGAATTCAGGGTTACTTTCAGTAGATTACCATAAACAAATTTTGACAGTGTCACGGACTTAAGCCGTGGCAGCTCAGGTGTCTCGGCCGACGATGCGCGAAAGCATCGTCAGCAGGAGACACCACCGCTGGCTGTTACCAAGCGCGAAAGATGCAGAGCATGCACTTTCGGGCCTGGTACCGACAGCTCTCCGCAGAACCTTATCGCGAGAGTTCGCACTCCCTGCGCAACAGCCGACCTTCGGCCCTGAAAGTCCATCTGGACCAACTAAGCCCATCTGGGCCAACGACCAGCCAGCCCACCACCGTAGCGGTTCAACAACCGCCGCACCAGCGCAGCCCAACCCGCAGCGAAACTCAGTTCAACAGGACAGCCCAGCTTGCAGCCCACGCATCTCAACAGGAAAGCCCAGCACACCATGCTTCCAGCAGCGCCCATATTCATCTTATTGTAAGTCCTTTCCAATTTTTACTGGCGTGGCATACTCTTGATGCAGCGTTGTAAATTTGCGTGTGCGCATGCGAGTGCTCCGATCGGACACAGTATTCGATTACACCATCACTTCATACTTTGTGCAACGGCAAACCCGCACCGATAAACGACTTATACCCAGCGTAATAATGTTCACGGCCGCGAAAGGATTTATGTCCCGAAGGTCTAGCAGGACCTCACTAAGGTCGGACGAGAGCGACCCGGAGGGCGACGCGCGAAGAGAAAAGTACGTGCGAAAAATGTTTCAATTGGACCGTAAATTGTCACCTCTAACGCGTCGCGCATATTACAAAAGCATGGAGAAGCTACGGTCAAGCGAATTCGAGACCGAGTGGGCACCGCCGGGGCCGGTTAAAATCAGAGGTCGCGCGCCCCCGGGAAAGAAAAACGGACAGACTGAGTACGAATGGCCGAAGGAGATTGACAAATTCATCGAGCCGACAACTGAAAAGAACGAAATCACGCAGTTGGTCAAACCACTGTCACCCGATACGATCGTCGAGCTCGAACAGAGGATCGTCGAATTAAATCTAGGCAGTGACAAACCCATCAAGACGAAAAACAAGAAATCAAGCAAGCCCTTAACAATTCCGGAGCGACTATGCTTGGCCAATAAGTGTTTTGACGGGCTGAATAACTGCTGGAGATAATCGACATAGCCTCGGGGCTAAATGAAACGGGCAAGCTCGACGAAGTCGCGGGCCGTCCATCCGAGCAAGTCGAAGTAGAGAGTATAAGATCGAGCAACGGGAAAATAATGTCAAGCAGAGAACGTCTCGCGAAAATGACAATCCCCGAATTACTCCAGCTAGCGATGTCAGGCGTTGTAGCGGAGCAATCGCGGCAAATAGCCCCAGCCCTCCCACCAGAGCGGTTTCTAGAGCGGAAATCGAGAGCGCACATGAGTCGGACGGCACGCAGGGCACGGAGCGGTACGATATCCCTCCAGCCCGAGACATTGAGAGTAGCCCAACGTCAAGCGCGCTATCGCGGATAAGCCGCACGGAAAAAACAACCGAACGCACGTCACGGAAATCGGAACGAACACATCGGCGTGACTCGCGACAAGTTAGTTAGGACAGAGACGTGGACAGCACATGATCGGGAGATGAACCCCGATATAGTAGCACCCCGCACGCGAGGCTATCATAGAGGGAGACGGTCGAGCGCGACCTGCCCTCACGGTATTACCCGCAGCGAAGGGCAGAGGGCGAACAGAGGGAGGTCAGAAGCGCCTCAGATGGGTGGTTATCGCACACCCGCAAGTTACCGTCCTACGAGCGACTATCCCATAGCGTCCCCTATTGTTCGGTGAGCCAGGTTATGAGGGGAGAGCGAAGCCTTCGGAAGTCGGAGATGCCCACGCGGTGCATTAGCAACCGAGGCTTGAGATCGAGGCGCGGCGGACGAAGTCCCCCAGGCGACAGTTCCGACGGAGAAAGCGATTCCTCTCGCGATCCACCCCCGTACAGAAACCATAACTCAGGCGGCAGTCGGGATCCCGGCAGAGGAGGACGGCGGTCGTCAGACGACGACTGAAATAATGAACGGCGGAGACGCGGTGGACCGGGGAGAGGCGATAGAAGCGCAAGGCGCGAAGACCCTTACCGACACCCGCGGAGACGCTACTCGGACGACGGGTGGCCGTCGGACGACGACCCCGCGGACGATCCGCGCGATAGTGGTTACAGCGACTACAACGGTAGACGCAGACGAATAGAACGAATAGAACGAGCAGAACGGTAGATGCATGCGAATTCTTAGAAGAGCGATAACCGAGGAGAGCATCACGAGTATTGCGATAATACGCGACCTTGCAATGCTATCCGCCGGAGAGTGGGTTACATTCACAGAATTATTTGACAAAGAATTCAGCAACTGCAACTTAACAGCTGTGCTGTACAAAAATAACCTGCCGGTACCACGAATCGGCAGCGGGAGGGCACAGGGGCGTTTCCAAAGCAGATTTTTATTGGCGAAATATGTGTCACATGCCAGAGCAACAAACTCGTCCGCATAAAAACGCGTATGCCCTTATTAATCATCAACACGCCCGCGATGCCATTCGATCAGATAGCTCTCGACTTCTACGGGCCTCTCGAGAAATCACGAAACGGGAACAGATACATATTGACAGTACAAGACATGTTAACTAAGTACACAGTACTGATACCGACAGAACACGCCAACGCCGAGGAAGTCGCGTGCGGGTTAACCGAAAAAGTCATTTGCGTGTTCGGGCCGCCGGCAGCGATAGTAACCGACCAAGGAACACATTTCCAGAATCGATTGCTCGAAAGCCTCGTGAAAATATTCGGAATCAAGAAATTTTGTACCACTGCGTACCATCATCCTCAAGCGAACGGGTCAATCGAAAGAATGCACCATACGCTTATAGAGTACCTACGCAAGTATGTAAAGAAAATCGAGACATGGGAAGATTGGACCGCGATCTGTCAACACGCGTATAAATGCACGGAACACGAGAGCACACGGTACACGCCTCACGAGCTCATTTTCGGGACCAAACCGCGAACGCCCAGCAGCTTCGCACGCGCCAGTGACGACGTGACGTACAGCAGAAATATTGATGATATGACAGGGAATCTAACTCTGCTACAAACAACTGCCGCGATGAACCTCGTGCAATCGAAATACAGAACAAAATTCTACTACGACAGAAAAATAAACCGGAAACATTTCCCCGAAGGAGAAACGGTACTCTTACTAAAGGAACCGAAGAAAGGCAAAATCGCGACAGAATACGATGGCCCCTTCGAATTAATTAGCATAAATAGACACACGAATAACGTCACGATACAAAACGACGCAACGACAGACAGTCAACATGAACAAACTCAAGCGTCCTGACGAGTTCGCTAGAAGAACTCGACGATTCCGAGCAGGGATAGGTCATTTTTTTACTGTTTTTTTACACGACTCCGGACGTGGTACACACACCAGTCGGCATAAACAAAATATAGCCAAGACATTTTTTTTACTATTTTTTACGCGGCACCGGACGCACCGCAGCAAACACCGCAAAATCCCAATTACATATCCATAATCACGTTTCAGCTTGTCAAGTGCATGCGATAGCACCGCAAGACAGGACACCGCTTTACTCATCCACCCGCTGAATAGGAGCATAGGGTTGTCGATAGTGAAAATAGCCCCACTAGCCACATCCAGCACGGATTGGAAGATCGTCCAGAAAATCGATCTGAGCGCATACTTCAACGCGAGCCAGACACTCACAGAAAAGGTTCGCGAAATCACTGAAGCATGTGGCCCGGGCTGCGAAATGGACGACCTACAGCGAGGTGTTGAAGAAGCGAACCACCGAGAAGATAGGTTAATTAATCTAATAACGATGCAAGGCGTAGACGGGGAACACTATAGGGCACGTAGATCGCTACTATCGATCATCGCATCACTCCAAAAGGTGCTGTTCGCAACGCTAACCGAGTCCGACAAAAACGAAATCGACGGAGCGATGCAGGCGGTCGCGAACGACATCAAAATCGTGGCGGCACTCCTCGCAAATCAGATGCCAATACCTATGTGCCAATCCCCTCCGAGAAGACAACCAAACTCAAAAGTTTCGGGGAAACTATGTTGATCATACACCCAGAATCCACTCGGGAGGTTAAAGGCAGCGTAGCGTGCGAGATTAAAACCGCCGCTAATCAATCCAACCCCGAACCGGCAAGCTGCGATATCCGCGTGAAACGGTTACGGGACACCTTCTTGCTGAAGAGATATAAAGCCAATTCATGGCTATTTTCCACCAAAACTAAAATTTGTTGTAAAATTTGGAAAATTTGTACATCAAATGCCAGAGGGTCGAGCAGATAAGGACGGAAATAAACGGCGCCGGGTTCCTAGATCTCCGTCCGGGATGCACAGCCCACACAGCTAGCGCGACCATAACGGCATCGCGGAACCTGGTGCACAACGTCGAACCGGTACTATTCAATGCACTCGCGTTTAATATCTCCGAAATAATAGATAAATACGACGAATCTGAAAACCTAAAACAAGAAATCAGTAACCTACTGGAAAATGAAATAAGCGTCGCGGCGGAAAAAACGCACGGCGTGAAGTTCGAATCGCTGGAAGGAGTTACCTTGCACAGCATAATAATAAAAGTCCGTGAAATAGCGTAGCATAGATTATCTAGGATGCAGCTCGCGGGCCTGAACGAGTCGGCAACAACCCTCAAGTATACAGGGTATGCGGTCGCAGCTATACTCTTGTGCGCCATCGTAGGAGCATACGCATACAGCAACCGGCGCGGTCGTCGACCTCTAGAGGCAATCCTGCGGCAACAACAGAATCAGGTAGAGCTGGAGTTGCTGAAAGACAACAATTAGCAAAAGGAAAACAAAAGATAAGGGTTTTTTTCATTAACATGACACAATTACACAATAAATTAGCATAGTAACACTAACAAGTTAATGAAGACATAGATCGTGCCAGTACAAGCCGTATCGATCGGGACACATCTAAAGCGTCGTTGCTGCGCAAAAAAGTCGTGCTGTTACAAACCGCATCGATCAAGGTACACCTAAAGCGTCGTGGCTACACAAAAGGGTAAAATAACAGCTAAGGAATAAGTCTACACACACTTTTATTGCTACTATCACTTATTCTATTACTATACATATATGCTACACTTCCATACATTGCTATTACTACGCATTATATATACATATATATATATATATATATATATATATATATATATATATATATATTGTGACGGGGATCCCGTCTATGGCTGCTCGCCTGGACACCACCCAGTTAAGATAACATACTCTTATACTCGGTGGTGCTTTCAGAGCAGTCAGCTGTTAAAGCCACAGGACAGCGCGGCGCCGAGAGCAGCCTGCCGCCGAGCAGCAGCAGCACGAGGCGAGAACGAGAGAGTGGGGGAAACACAGCGCGTAGCAGCGCGCGGCAGCCAAGGCGAGAGCAAGAGAGAGGGACGAACGGCGCAGCGCTGAAGCAACGAGAGCGAGAGAGACAAGAGATACGAGGCATGCGAGCCACGAGGCGTACGCGCGCGAGCGGCGGCCGCCATGTTGGCGAGCGACTGACTGAAGCATGAGTGCGAGAAGGATGGAATAGCGAGAGAATGAATGCGTTAGAGACAGACTAGAGAGAGAGTGGAGACAACGCGTATGCGCCGTATGATATTGGGAAAAGGTGGAGGGCTACGGCTCAATCCACAGCGCGCGTGCGAGCGGTAAATAAAAATGTAAGCGTGCCGAAGCACGTAACCGTGCGAAAATGTGTAAATATAATTAATAGAGCCAGTCATGCGTGTAAGCGTGTTTCAAAAGTCGCGCGTATTTATAAGTGTTGTAAAAGAGGGCGCGAGAGTGCGAGTGGCATATATGGTGCGAAAGCGTGGAAATAGGTGATAGGCGCGAGAGAGCGATCTAGCGGAAATGCGTGAGTGCGAGTGAGAGAGCGATAGAGGCCGTGAACCGGCGTAGTTGCCGAACGCGCAAATATAGTCAGTATGGGATGAGTCTGGAAGGAGTATCCAACGAGTATCGAGTACCACGAGGACCGAGACACCACGACGAGCAAGCTAAGCTAAGAGAATCTTCCAAGGCGACTACCAGAGCGACCCGAGCATTTCCCTCCGTGTGATAATCCGAGCGAGTATTAGTTTTCTTTCGCGAGCGCTTCCACAGGGCACGAGGCAGCACCAGAACGCGAGGACGTAGAGGAAAAGGAATAGAGACAGGTAGGAGCGTTGTGAAGTACCTCCCCGCCGCGAATCCCTAACCTAAAGCCAGCCCGCGTTATGGACGGTGAGCTCGCCCGAGGACGAGTACGCGTCCGCGAGTAGAAACTATTGATTTGATTTTCCTTATAATAAATTACTAAGTGTTATATTTTACAAGTCGCGTGTCTTTATTTTGCGTATTATTCTCCCTGCACCTCTCCCCCGTGACCTAGAGTATAAAGAGTTCTCAAGCCGGCAGATAAGTGTTAAAGATCGCGAGTTCGGGCGTCCAACAATAATTATCAAATACGAGCTCGCGATAAACCTGCATAGGTGTCATTACGTCGTGCTACGCCTCCCCAGGGACGGAAAAAGCACAACGTCACAATATATATATATATATATATATATATATATATATGCAACCCAATTGCAAGTCCTGTAACAAAATACACAGCCATACAGCAGGCTAAGCAAAGCAGGCTGCCCACCTAAGAAAAAAGGGAAAATAATAGCAAACTCGATATCCCTTGACGATAGGGAAAGGGCTCAGGACCAGGCGCGACCGACTCAAAGGGAGAAATTACAAAAATTTAAATTTACAAAAAAAAATATTAATATACAACAATATATGCATACCTATAATTAAATAAAATTTGCGTCATCTAGTAGACGTTGTACAAACAGTTTTGGGCACTATTGTGAATATTACGGGTGTATAAATAGCTCGTCATTTAAGAATTTAGTGGTTATTAAAAAAAAAAGTCTGACTCGTGCTAAGTTTCGTTATTTTTTTCCGTGAATTCATCTACCAATTTTTCAATTCAACTATAAAATTGAGGAAAATTGCGAAGCTACACGTAGAAATATGTGTATGCGTCAATCAAGGAAGTCTAAAGTAATGTTTTTACGATATTTGATTGCAACAGCGCCATTCAGATATTATACGTTTGCAGCGATTAAATGCAACTAAGCCAACTGTAATAAATGAATATAAATGTTACATTCTGATTTACGCAAATTTTCAGATTTCACAGAAAAACCATGCTTTATTTATATCATAAAAAAATGTATTAAAACAGCTAAAGTATCAAATTGGTGTATGCAGTAATAGTCATTTGAAAAGCTACTGTTAAACAAAATAAAATCGAACGGGGAAAAGTTTATATATTTTAAGACACTCAATTAAATAATAGATTCTCCTTTGACGGCTGATGCAACCAGCCTTGCACAAATACACGCAAATGCAGCCATCACAATAAATTACCCAAGACTAACAAATAACATATCATTACTACTACATATATATTATACTATATATTATTACTATATTATTGTTCATTATAGACTACATTATATATGACACTATAATTATTATTATTATTATTACTACATATATATAATACTATATATTATTACTATATTATCGTGCATTATAGAATACATTATATGTGACACTATAATTATTATCATGGTTGTTATTATTATTATTATTAGAGTTATAACTATTATGCTATTACTATTATGTTATTACTACAACTATTGTGCAACGGTGTGTTAATACTATAGCAAATCACCGTTGTCGCCATTGAAATTGTTATGAAAATGCAAAAAAGTGATGCGCAAAAGCATCGTCAGCAGGAGACACCACCGCTGGCTGTTACCAGGCGCGAAAGATGCAGATCATGCACTTTCGGGCCTGGTATCGCTCGCCTACGACTAGCCGTGTCGCAGAGCGAGCGGGCAGAATACCGTCGGCTCTCGAATGGCTCGGAGCTACCTGGACATTGAATAAAGATGTCATCTACCGCACTACGCCTGGTCTCATTACTCCGCCCGAAGGACGAACTCGACACTAATCCGTAACAAGAGTAAAACTAAAAGTAGAAGCAAGTAGCCTATATCCAACTATTGAACTCCCTGACTCCCGGACTATATATGCAATTTAGACATTTAAAATACAAATTTTGAAAGTTCGATCCGACGGATTGAGATAAAAAAAAGTTATCTTTTTTCAATACAAAAGTATCTGGATATGTCCCAATACATGAATAAAAGTTTCAGACCACTTAAAAAATCAGAATATCACTTGTCAAAACCAAGAAATTGGATTTCATATTTGAAAAAAATATATTTAAATAGTAAAAAAATTCTAAAACCAAAAGTATTTTTGAGATTTTTCTTAATTTTGCTTCGTTTCCTAGCTAAAAATCGATGAAAATGAATGTTAAATTTTAGTATAAAATTTAGTCATTGTCACAAGAATTGTTATAATGTATTACAAACAGTCAGGATACACACAACATGAATTATGAAAACAAACTAAATAGCATACATGAAAACAAGTTTAATTCTTTGGCAATAAAAACAAATGTGAACTCGAGACACAAAAAATTTAAAAACGTCACAGATATAGATATACCGACTTATGCTGCTGTGCCAAATTGCTACTAAAAATCTCAGTCTGAGATTGACGTTCCTCTGTGTAGCAACTACATTCTGTGGCACCGAGAGGTTTTGTTTGCGGGTTTAGTCAAGTGAGTGACTCGTTTTTTAGTATACGCCAATATGGTTTGCGTATAATCCTTCAACGTTAATTTATTGTTAATTTTGTCCCGAAGAGAAATTCCGTGAGTTCGAAACTCGGCTATTTAGAATAAATATAGCATTGGATCGGAGAGATGATTAAGTTCTTTCTACTAATGCAAGTAAAAATATCAAGTAGTTTCGGCGTTATCATCGGTTGAAAAAATTTCGTGTCTCGGCTCGTATTGGATCTGAACGAATTTTTTACGAAAATTCATGGTTTTTTAAGTACTTTAAGGGGTTATGACAGTGTTAAAATTTTGAAAATATTAATTTTTTTTTTATTCACTTTTTTCACAGTTAATAGTCCGTAGAATATGGTCCTGAAAGCTGTTTTTTGCTAAAAAAATTTGCCTTGAAAATATCGACAAAAAACTGATAAATCTGTTTCAAGTAAATTTTTGAAAAATCGTGATTTTTAAATATTTTAATTAGGCCAAACTTGTGAAAAGGATTGTTCTACCACACATTTTACAGAGTTATTTCATGAGAAATCTTACTGAAAATACGACCTAAAAACCGTTTTACAAACCGTTTTTTTCTCAAGAGTTATGAAATTATTTCCGTAAAATAAATAAAATCCGTAAAATTAATTTTTCTATGTGTGATTTTATGTTAATAAACTCAATGCGTTAAAGTAAAGGCATTCAACAAATTTGAATTTTCCACTGGAACAGATTGTACCTCACAGCGTCCGGTCGAGAATGAAGATTACTGTTTGATCGGTATAGTAGAATTTTCTGTAAAGCAGCAGAAAGCAGCCAAACAGCTGTTTTTCATCCAAGACACTAGATCAGTGCAGTTAGTCTGCTAGCTGCTGTAACAATGCTTATAACCTCAGTGGTGTTGTAAAAGTGCAAGAGCTTCTGCAGAATACAAAAATTATTCAGATAAGTATTGAAAACTAATAAGTTATAATTTATCCGTAAAGAACTTTTTCTTTGTTTCTTTATTTTTTGCTTTTAGGTGTACGGGTCCAAGACAGCAAGATGGGCCTATTATTCTGACTAACTGGTATATTATTTTGTATACTTTCTAACAACTTGAAATGTTTTTGATAATGGTTGGTACTGCACATAATTGCAATCAGTAGTATAACTTGATTATGAATAGGTAACGATAACTTTTATTTTATTTTCAGCTTCTATATACTACTATCACACAGCATGATGTACGCGTACCACCAAGTATGCTTTATTGCATGTATATTTGAGTACCAAAAGCAAATCAAGGTATGCCACATAGTTTCTGTAAGTATAGCTGACTTCATTTGTACGATTTACATTATAAACTTTAAATGCCTTTTACTCAAATTTAGTTTTTTCATGCTTTTCATGTACTTGCCGCAGCTTTCTGAAGGAACCGTAACATCAATCCGGATGAACTAAAGTGTAAAACCTTCCTAATGAGTACGGTCACAAACTGAGTGGAGCAGAATTGGCAAAAATAAGTTCAAAGTGAATGTTACGTATGTTTACATATGTAACATTCACTATAATTATTAATATTGTCAATATATGTTAAATTAATTATATTAATTTTGTGTTTTTCAGGAATCTGTTCCACTTAGTCTGAGACCAGACTCATAAGGAAGATTTGGCACTTTGATTCATTAGAATTGATGGTACGGTTCCATCAGAACCATGCGGCAAGCAAACAAAAGTGATGAAAATCATGATTTTTGGTAAGCAATTCCTTTAATTGTTTTTAAATGTTACAGTCACTTTTTGCATATTATTTATGCATAAAAGTGATGTATAATACTTGTATTTGAAAGCAAAAATATAGTTTTTAGAGCACCTATATATCTATTAATTTTTTACAACACTAACAATTTTTCTTTTTTTTCAGGTTTTAACACTGTCATAACCCCTTAAGGGGTTTTAACACTGTCATAACCCCTTAAGGGGTTATGACAGTGTTAAAACCTGAAAAAAACGAAAAATTGTTAGTGTTGTAAAAAATTAATAGATATATAGGTGCTCTAAAAACTATATTTTTGCTTTCAAATACAAGTATTATACATCACTTTTATGCATAAATAATATGCATAAAGTGAGTGTAACATTTAAAAACAATTAAAGGTATTTGTTTACCAAAAATCATGATTTTCATCACTTTTATTTACTTGCCGCATGTTTCTGATGGAACCGTACCATCAATCCTGTTGAATCAAAGTGCCAAATCTTCATTATGAGTCTGGTCTCAGACTAAGTGGAACAGATTCCTGAAAAACACAAAATTAATATAATTAATTAAACATATATTGACAATATTAATAATTATAGTGAATGTTACATATGTAAACATACGTAACATTCACTTTGAACTTATTTTAGCCAATTCTGCTTCACTCAGTTTGTGACCGTACTCATTAGGAAGGTTTTCCACTTTGGTTCATCCGGATTGATGTTACGGTTCCTTCAGAAAGCTGCGGCAAGTACATCAAAAGCATGAAAAAACTAAATTTGAGTAAAAGGCATTTAAAGTTTATTATGTAAATCATACAAATGAACTCAGCTATACTTACAGAAACTATCTGGCATACCTTTATTTGCTTTTGGTACTCAAATATACATGCAATTAAGTATATTTGGTGGTACGCGCCTATCATGCTGTATGATAATAGCATTTAGAAGCTGAAAATAAAATAAAAATTATCGTTAGCTATTCATAATCAAGTTATGTTTATGAATTACAGTTACATACAATACTTACCATTATTAAATACACTTCAAGTTCTTAAAAGGTATGCAAAATAATACTTCAGGCAGTCAATATAAGCTCCCATTTTGCTGGTTTGCACCCGTATACCTAAAAGCAAAAAATATACCAACAAAGAAAAAGCTCATTATGAACACTGTTATTACAAATTAGTTTCCAATACTTATCTGAATAATGTTTGTACTCTGCAGAAGCTCTTGCACTTTTGCAACACCACTAAGGTTATAAGCATTGCTACAGCAGCTAGCAGACTAACTGCACTGATCTAGTGTCTTGGATGAAAAACAGCTGTTTGGCTGCTTTCTGCTGCTTTACAGAAAATTCTACTATACCGATCAAACAGAAATCTTCATTCTCGACCAGACGCTGTGAGGCACAACCTATTCGAGTGGCAAATTCAAATTTGTTGAATGCCTTTACTTTAACACATTGAGTTTAGTAACATAAAATCACACATAGAAAAATTAATTTTACAGATTTTATTTATTTTACGGAAATAATTTCATAACTCTTGAGAAAAAAACGGTTTGTAAAACGGTTTTTAGGTCGTATTTTCAGTAAGATTTCTCATGAAATAACTCTGTAAAATGTGTGGTAGAACAATCCTTTTCACAAGTTTGGCCTAATTAAAATATTTAAAAATCACGATTTTTCAAAAATTTACTTGAAACAGATTTATCAGTTTTTTGTCGATATTTTCAAGGCAAATTTTTTTAGCAAAAAACAGCTTTCAGGACCATATTCTACGGACTATTAACTGTGAAAAAAGTGAATAAAAAAAAAATTAATATTTTCAAAATTTTAACACTGTCATAACCCCTTAAGATGCATTTTATCGTGATTCTCGAAGTTAAAAATTCGCGAAAATAAAAACTATTTATTGTTAAAAATGTTGTTAAATGTTAATATAAAGAATATTCCTTTTTATCGATTATTAAGTGAGCCATAAGCTGTTGATTAAACGAGGTTGGATCCGTTTATCGTTCCATAGCCAATTTGGTGATGAATTTGAAATTTCAGAGTAAATAATTTTGCAATAGAATGCCATTTTGAGTTATCGAGATTGGGCATGGATTTTTATATTGTTTATACTCAGTCATCTTAGACTCAGTCATCTTGGAGAGCTTATTTGATGTAAAAAATCTTTTTTCTGCAAAAACTGTGGCAATATGAAAAATTCAAAAAGAATTTAACAATTTAGCGATGAAGATAGTTAATTTTGCATTCAGCCATGCATGAGTCTTTCGCAAAATTCAATTCTGAACAACTTTTATTTCTACCTTTTTTGCATAAATGCGTTACAAAAAAGGTATTCGCGAAAAATTTAAAAAAAGTGCTTTTTCGTTTATTTTGCAACAATAACAATGTTGCCGGTCAGTTCCGAAAACTAGAATTTAGGGTTACTTTCTGTAGGTTACTACTAACTTCTTTTGACAATTAAACTAAACGTATAAGAAAGTGGCCGATATCCCACTATTGAGCTCCCTTACTCCCGGACTATAGGAACAAAATTCAATTCTAATTGTGACTTTAATCATAATTTGATTTTTGAGTGCATAAAAAACTAGTGCATAATTAACACTAATCCAGATAACGTTGCGAATAACATCAGAATTATACTATTAAATAATATTAGACATTTTCAGAATAAAACTAGACACAAGGCAATAGAAGAAAGAAATTTTGAACAGATATTAATAGAAACAAACAGTTTCATTAACAGTCACAAAAATATCATGTATAACTTTGTTGATAAGGGCAGCACGATGGTTACGATGTGTAAGAGTTATAACATTGAGAAAATAGAGACACTATAATTAAAAAATACCATTGTCAAAATTACAGACAAAAGTAAATGGCTTTCTAAATGTTTGTAATGATGGCTTGTTTGGCAAAAAATATAGTAGGCATAAACGGATATGTTTTTACCAAAAGTCTATGGATTAGCTAAAATCCACAGAGAAGATTATCCCTTGCGACCTATTAATTCAACAATAGGCTCACCTACATATTTTGTATCCAAAAACGTTATTTAAAATTTTACAAAACAATATAGATAAGCCGAAATCATATGTGAAAAATAGTCATGATCTAATAGAAAAAATCAAACATGTAAATGTTTCAGCGGACTATTTTTAAATTTCAAAACGTAACGGACGGTTTCGGAGTATACGTTGTGACATTGTAGATTATTAGCGAAGATTATGATGAATCTCCAACGTGAACGCACCCTGTTATCGGGCTACCTCTCGGTGAATAGTATTTGAATATTAATATAATGTTGGACGCCCGGTTCGCTGTAATCGCTTCGCCGGCTGCTCAGCGGTGGTAGAGACTGCTTTACCCGGGGCTGTGAATTACGAAAAGGGCAATAGGGAATATACGCAAAATAACTTACACGGATTTAACTTTCAACTGTCCAGCATTTATTGAATAAATCGAATAACGGGGAGGGTAAAACGTTCGTGCTACTGTCCGGCTGACGGATTGGCGACCGGCCGTATATCGCGAGCGCGCACTCACAAAATTTGAGATGAACTGTCTACCTGGCTGTAATCCGGTATCCGCTCTTCCTCTCATGCTGCGATGTCTCGTGCCCTGAAATACGCACGGCGCAAACTCGCGTAATTACTCTAGACACCACGAAGAAATGTGGACGAGCTAAGCGTACGTCTGCGGAGCGAATCTCGATGTGGCTATTGTTACTTCCAATGGCTACTCTCTATTTGTCCTACTCGCGCGCCGTCCCTGAGGATACTGACTACTCCATACCTGTTGCCCTCTGCTTCTTCGTGGCCGCGGCGTCTCTCGCTATCTCGCTCGCACGCATGACGTTTCCGCTAGATCACTCATTTTCACCAATCACGCATTTACACGATTTCGCATGTTTGCTCGCTTGCGCCCTGTTAACAATTAGTTACAACGCGCGATATTTGAATTGCCTCGTCCGGCTGTCTTGCTGTTGTTCAAGTATTCCTTATGTCTGACTGCGCTTGTACAATTTCCTTTGCATTTTCTTTACAGAGTATTTTCTCCTCGTACGCATGTCTACTGTGGACGGAGCCGCAGCCATCCACCTATTACCAATAACTTCCGAGGCTCGTCGCGTGCCTCCACTCTTATATTAGTCGTTCGCTTTATCTCTTTCTCATTCATTCTTCGTCTCTCGCTCTTACTGGTTGTTCTCAATGTTATGCTCGTTCCTATGAACACCACCGGGTATAAATTTTTGTACTATTTTCGAAGTGGCTCTGGTGGTGTGCAGGTGAGCATGTGTTCACGGTAGCCCGTCACAACGTGTATAGTTGTACACCTGCGAAACGAAAGAGACAATCCGAAGCGTATACCTGAGTTCCCTCCATAAATATCGCGCAGGGATTATCGGTCTTCGAAAATTTCCTTGAAATGACGGTAGTGCCAGGGAAAATGTACAATGGGATTCGTATTTAAGAATTTTTTTCTTACGGATAGTGATAATGCTTATCTTTGTATTAGCATTTATTTAAATATTATCTGTATACATAATTTAATTTTGTTTATTATTTTTTAGGCAAAGCAACTTCACTGAAATATATGATCAAGACAGAAGTGCAAATCGAAGTGAGGTATCTTTGCAAGGCGAGGGCGTCGATCAAAGCGAGGTTCGTGTTGAAAGTCAGAATAATGCGCGAAGCTCTAATGCTCAAAATATAAATAATATTGAGGATGCCACGATTTGAGACAGTTACAGTCAATAAAAACTTTTTTAATACTCAGAAAATGATATCACCCTGAATAATAAAGATACAGTTTTTAATGAGAAAAATGAATCATATTGAATTTTTGAAAAAGATTAATTTTAACTGAATTTATTACAAATATAGTACCAAAACTTTTGTTTTTCGTCATCGCGCGCACCATATTTACTTTATCTCCGTTTCTAAAAATCGCACGGAGACGTACGATAGCTCATTTTAAATCTTAAGCCTTATTTTACAAAATGGCTAAAGAACATTTACGAGTTTATATATTTTACAATAAATTTTAGCCTATAAAACTTAAAATTTTTCAAGAAAATGCCAAATTAATTCGTTTATAAGGATTTTTTTACGTAACTTTATGAAATACCAAAAAAGTTACAGTATATCATTCTTTAGTTATCCATAGACCATTTAATGCTTTGGTATTTTATTTTTGTGCAACTAAAACGTCGAAAATGCTATTTTATTGAGAACGATATCCACACGCTCAGTCGAAAGCCATGTTGTTATCAATAATATTTCTTATTAACAATAATATTTTAAAAAAATTTTAATCCTTAATATTTTTCAACAATAACATTTATTTTCACATGCATTTTTTCTTTTACAAGAGAAAAATGAGTAACACTCAATTTCTACTGCCACACAAACGCATGAAGTTCTGCAACATACTTTTCATGTGCAATTGGTAATAAGTTTATCAGCTGGAGGAATTTACATGTATTGTTGTGAAGCAAGTATATCTCCATTGTCAATCTAGCCAAACATATTAATTAATTGTTAAAATTAATTATTTTCTGTTTTCGAATTCGCCGCGCAAATTAGTCGCATCTGTATCGATATAATGTATCGCAAGTTAGTCGACGAGTTCGCACGCTCGCTACGCCATTCATTACCTTACTTTTTTGTGTCACTTGAGACTTCAAATTAAACGGCTATAAGCCCTCACATTATTTGATATTTCTATTGCGTTATTCTTTCAAAATTACCTATAAAGTCAGTCAGCTTCCCCATTAAACAATATCATTAATTTTAATGTAAAAAGCTTAGTGCTCCACAAAAATACATATACTACTTAATTCATCTGATAAATTTATTACCAAATTGCACAGAGCACAAGTTTGGTCAAGAAGTTTATGCATTGCTCATAAGAAATATTGTTATTGTTAAGAATGTTGTAAATATTAATAATTATATGATTGATTATTGTTGGAGTGGTGGAAAATTAGTGAGGTTGTTTTTAATAATAAGTAACTTTATTACAATGTGTGATGTGTCGTCGGACACGACTGTCTCCTTCCGAGACTTACAAGCGAGAGAGAGAATGAGCGCGAGTACAGTATATGCGAGCGCTCTTCTCTATAGTGTGTATCTATATATGTGTGTTTACGTACTCGCGTATTCACGTTTTCGGAGTCGCGCTTGTCTCGATGTACAAAATCATATATATACAAGAGATGGCGCGACCAGTATTAATTCATAGAACAACAAGCAAAGAGTATAATATTTATACAATATTCAACACGCCTCCTTAAATTTATATTCTTTGCTTTTACATTCAGTCTTGTCGCTTTTGCAATTTTCAAGTATATTTAATGCTTTTCTGTGTTTTGTGAACTTTTCTCTATTCAAACTTTTTGTTAATATATCAGCTAGATTTAACTCTGAATTTATTTTTATAATATCGATTATTCCATTTTCATAATATTCATTAATGTAGTAATATTGTACTTCGATGTGCTTTGAATTTTTTGTATAATTTCCAAACTTTGCAATCGCTATTGCACCTGAATTGTCTTCGTATATGTTTATTCTTTCATTGAATTTTTCTTTAAACATTTCACTTAGCAGATTTCTTACAAATATTACTTCGGTTATTGCATCTGACATAGCCGTATATTCTGCAAAGGTTGAACATTTCGTTACATTTTTTTGTTTATTTGTTTTCCAATAAATCAGATTTCCATAATATCTTATAATATATCCAGTTGTGGATTTTCTATCTATATTGTCTCCGGCAAAATCTGAGTCTACCATGCAATCTAGTGTATCACATTTTAAATTATTAAAATACGTTAATTTTAGATCTTTGGTATTCACTAGATATTTTAATACTCTCATAGCATATTTGAAATGAGTTTCATTATAACAACTTTGGAATCTACTCAAGTAGTTTACACTATATGAGATATCTGGTCTCGTACCAGTACTTATATAAAGTAATTCTCCTATTAAGTTTCTATACTTTATTGACTCATTTTGTTCAGTTGCTTTTTCTAATTTTAGACTCGTCTCCATAGGAGTGTTATACAATTTTGCATTTTCTAGATTATACTTTGCAGCTAAAGATTCAATGTATTTTGTTTGGCTTAGTGTCATTTTGCCTTTATTCTTATTATAATCAATGTTTATTCCTATGTATTGGTTGACTTTTCCTAAGTCTTTCATTTCAAAATTTTCCATTGATTTTGATTTTATTTCATTTATTTTATTTCTATTTTTACAACAGATTAATAAATCATCTACGAAAATTAGTATATATGTTGAATCTCTGCTTGCATTATTTACATATAAACAATAATCATGTTTGCTTCTCACGAAATTTAATTTTTCCATGTACTTATGAAAATAATTATACCAAGCTCTTGGGCTTTCTCGTAAACCATATAATGCTTTTTGCAATTTACAGACTTTGTTATTTCCTACTTCATAGCCTTCTGGTTGATTTACATAAACCTCTGATATTACTTCACCGTTCAGAAAAGCTGTTTCTACATCCATTTGATCAATAAACAAATCATTTTTACAACAACATGATAATAATATTTTAAGTGTTTGCATTTTTCCTACGGGCGACTAAACGTTTTCTATATGTTCTCGTTGTTGAAAGCCGCGAACTACCAATCTGGCTTTATAGGTATTATCGTTTTTCGTCTAAATACCCATTTGACATCAATGATTTTTTTTGTTTAATGGCTTCTCTACTAATTTCCAAGTTTTGTTTTTCTTTAAACTTTCGATTTCTGAATTCATTGCAATTTTCCACTGTTTTGATTCGCTCGAATTTATCGCCTTCTCGAATTCATGAGGTACATTTGCATCGATGTTATTAATATAAATAAAATGCGCTATAGGATCACCGTATCTATTTACAGGACAGTAGGTGTACCGTGTACGTTCTGGCCCCGCTGGGGGGACCTGGCCCCGCTGACGTCGGGGGGACCTGGCCCCGTTGATGGGGAGGGGAGCTAGCCGATCGGAATATACGGAGGTACGTTCTAGCCCCGCTGATGTAAGAGATGGGGAGGGGGGCTAATGCGGCGGCGGCGGCGGCGGAGTGAGCGAGAGAGATGGGACTAGATGCAGCGCTGTGCATCTAGTCTGTAAGAGTGGGATGTATAGTTTAGCTAGTGTCCGACTAACGCTATTGTAGCTCTAGCCCAGATGTAGTGGCTGCAAGAGAGAGCAAAAGCGCAGTCGCTCGATAATTTCTGCCGAGGATGATCAGCTAGCCTGAACTCCTCCATTTATAGATTGATTTTATTTCTGATATAATATAATATAATATACTATAATATAATATACTATAATATAATATAATATACTATAATATACTATACTATAATATAATATACTATACTATAATATAAAATAATATACTATAATATAATATTGTAAGGACCGTATTTACGGAAGGTAAATAGGGACGCGCAGGTACATAAATTATTTTTATTTTCGGAACCTAGCCTCGTCTCGTAAGACTTATGTTCTGTACCTGTTATTTATTTTGTTATTATTTTGTTTCCGTACTATGGTGCGGACACTCTATCTTTAAGGCGGTCACGCTTAAGTATAGCAGGGGCACGCTATTTATTAGTGCGGACCCGCTTACTGAGAAGTGCGGACCCGGCACAGTACTACGCGGACACGTTGCACTGTAGCGCGGACACGATGTACCAATGTGCAGACACGATCCGAGAGTGTGGACACGCTAAGCAGTAGCGCGGACAAGCTGTCCGTTGGGACTAATACTGTTTTGTCCTCCTTATTGTCAGTTGACGGGTATTAGGACAGTCTTGCCCTAGTCTTTCCCTTATCTCACTTACACCTGTCTAGCTTTCCTCGCTCTTTCTTCCTTGTGTGGACTTCTTCTAGGATAACTGGTGTTTCCATAAATAAATACACTCTAGGATGTTATTCTGAATGTTATGTTTTTATACCATTTATTCAAAGTGTTAATTTGCACAAACTTGTTTTTACAAAGATCTTAAGCACAATTTCGTTGTCTCTAACGCGTAATCTTAATTCACTTAATCTGGAGTTAACGTCTAAAGTTTGCTATTATACAAGTTTTCTAGGCTTCTATAACAACAATATCTAATCTAACTTAGGTTACACGACTTCTCGTGGCAAATACTTTGGTCCTAACTAAGCTGTGAGTACAAGTCACTCTCGCCAGATTTATTGGCGGTCCTTCCCTAGCTAACTACTTTGGTCGGCAGGCCGTCGTAGCCGAGTCTTCAAATAATGGAGATCTAACTTGTTAATACTCACACTTGCCAGTATCCAGCGAGACTACTCAACTTTCTAGGGTTGAGCCCTCGTAGCCGAATATGAAAGGTGATGTATATGTCAGCTAAATGCTTCCACGCATTTGCTAACCCAGCGAGACTACCCAAACGACTACTCGCGCGTCTACTTGGCAAAAGGCCTGGTGCGGTGCATCTCCGAGGCTTATAAAGTCTCAGGTGCAGCACACTTGATTTCGACAGAACACACGTCGCACGATGTCCTCGACCAATCATAATTTGCCACCAGAAAACGTATTGCCCGACTCCAGATCAGTAGGTCGCAAGGAGTGCTGACTAAGCACATTGCAGCAATCAGCCGCCGCCCAATGCTCACACGTGCATTGCAAAACGGCCGAATACCTCAATACACTATCGACACATGCTAACGTTAATAATAAAATATAGTTAACAATTTAATACAGTACAGTCCATAGACCTGGCACGTTACAATATAATATACTATAATATACGATAATATACTATAATATAATATATGATATGATATGGTTAATAAATATAAACTATAATATAATATAATATAAGTTTATTTCCTATAGATTAATATCAATATTATTATAGTTACTCGTATAATTAATCTTAATTGTATTAATCATCGATCGACTGTATCAATCCCAATAGGGCTGGCTTGTTTTTGTCTTTCAAATAACCATTTATGCAATTTACAAACATTTTTCATCGCACAGATTGGATTATAAATATTCTTGATTATGTAAAGTGTATTGTGTTTTGACATTACAATCCAACTCAATCAACGGCGGACATCTCATATCAGATTCGAGTACTATAATTTTATTGTTAGAAAATATCTTTTTCAACCACTGTTTATTTTCAAGTCCTTTTACATAGATATTTCTGCGGTTATAAAAATTTTGTTGTAAAGTAGATATCAATTTTTTGTATGGTGTATAACCAGAACTCCATAGTATACCTATATCTGAATTAAATTTCGTTAATACGTGGATACTAATTTCAAAATACTATTAATGATTATTGAATATAAAATAGTTACCATGATGATTATTTTCTATCCATCTGTTTATATTTTGATACTTGAAAGATAATTTGAGCCAATGGTACGGTGGTTTAAAGGAAAGTATATTTGGTTCTAAATTGATTCCAACGATTGAGTAAGCAAGTTCCTTACAAATGAAAACATTGTCTAAGCTCTGAAAGCCTTGAATATCCACGATGTAATCCATTTCAAATTAAATTTTTTTTCTCTATCCACGTTTAATCAAATGGATGTCTCATACTAACCCGTTGCGCATAAGTGTGTGCTCTTCGTGCATAGGTGTGCTCTCGTCGCCCATAAGTGTGCGCTCGACGCGCATGCGTATGCACCCGTTGCTTTCAGTTAAAAAAGGAATGTTATTGAAAGAAGCAATTTTTTTAAAAAATATCTTTCACTAAGTGTAGCGGTAGTGAATAGATTAGTTTTAAGCGCACGCAGCAGCATAGCTGAATATACATATATATAATTATATATATAGCTAAGCTGTTGCACTATACGTATACACAATGGACATGGAGTAAGTCCCATCGCTAGAACGATGCCGCTGGAGAGGGGGAAAATTCCTGGCCTGCGTATATCTATACACACTGCTGGTGGAGAGAGGAAATACTCGTACCCTGTGTGTATATATATATATATATATGTGTATGTATGTAGCGCTAGAGTGGAGACGTAAACGAAAACTGCTGTACTCGTAGCAGAGACTAGTAGAGAGATGAGCAACCCCATAGGATTCGGTGCGACCACTTTCTGTACCGTTTAAATGCTCTGAACAGATTCGTCGAAACATGTGTTGCTGATCGAAAAAGTAAAAGCATGAGAACCCCTGGAAGTTTCCCCTCCTTCATATTTCGGCTCTGCGGCTATTATATCTGCGAGTCCTGCGCGACAGTGCCTACTTTTCTCTACTCTTTAAAATATTTTCCATTTTCGTTGCGAGCCAATGCGAGGCTGCAAGCGCTACTGTCGGGTATACCTGCCCCCGCAGCCGCGCGCGCCTCCGACCCTCCGAGAAAGTACATCTGTTTTATTACGGTTTTATGATCGTCCACTTATAAAATAAATTTTTTAAAAACAACAAAATCAGTTTCCTTATAAACTATAAAATAAAAATCATTTTTTAACAATAACAGAGAATTTTGAACGAAAAAAATCGGTCCATTTTGAGTTAATATATAAATATTAAACTTTAATTGATATGCATAACGTACTGGGCAATTACATTTCGTTGAAATTTCTCGAAATGATTTATGTGGTTATCCCTCGAAATCACAGATTATTCGTACCAATACTGTGCTGGCTTCTGTGGGTTATAAATAAGAGTGCTAGGATTTGTAAAGCTCCAGTATTTGCTAAGAAAACTCAAAATGGACCGATTTTTTTCGTTCAAAATTCCCTGTTATTGTTAAGAAATGCCCATCTAGAATGTAGTTGCTAAATAAATTAATTCTTTATTTTTCAGAAAGATTATTTTTTAGCCACCATATGTTCCGACAAATTTCTGGAGAGCCCATCTCCTTACCGTGCTCCCTTCTTGCCTCTGTGTCAGGTATACCTGCGCGCCTGCGAGGATGTTGTACATCTGTTTTATTACGGTTTTAAGATTGCCAAGTTTAAAAATAAACTTTCTGAAAAATAAAGAATCAATTTATTTAGCGATTATGTATTAAAAGGGCATTTTTTACAATAACAGGGAATTTCGAACGAAAAAAATCGATTCATTTTGAGTTAATTGCATGAAAATTTTGAATTCTCTAAATTTTTACTTTCTTAACTGAAAATGAACCGATTTTTTTCATTCGAAATTCCCTTTTATTGTTTAAAAATGCTTTTTTATCATATAGTCGATAAATAAATTGATTCTTTATTTTAAAAAAAATTTATTTTCAATGTTGACGATCATAAAACCGTAATAAAACAGATGTACTTTCTCGGAGGGTCGGAGGCGCGCGCGGCTGCGGGGGCAGGTATAACCGACAGTAGCGCTTGCAGCCTCGCACCGGCTCGCAACGAAAATGGAAAATATTTTAAAGAGTAGAGAAAAGTAGACACTGTCGCCCAAGACTCGCAGATATAATAGCCGCAGAGCCGAAATATGAAGAGGGACACACACACGCACGCGCAGTACACAAACATACACACACGCGCGTTTCATGCAATGGGAGGCATAATGTGTGTTACACCTGCATCTTTAATTTCATCGGAAGTTGAAATTCCTAGAATTAAGCAGCAAATTTTCTCCGAAACAATCATATGTTAGTGTGCTGCGCGCGCGCGCGCGTGTGTGTATGTTTGTGTACTGCGCGTGCGTGTGTGTGTATCTGTGCGTGCTGTACGCGTATATACACGTAGGATCTTACAAAAAAATCATGTACGCTGTTGAAACAGATGAAAAGTTATTTCATACATGTACAAACATTTATATACATAAGTGTAATCTCATGTAAATCGATTAAATTCAATGCAGCTCCAGAAAGTTGTATACAATTATATTTTATGGACATTAATTCTTTAATTCCGTTTAATGCTGAAATCGTAAGCAAACACTATCCTTGTATTGAACTTTTAAATTAATATACACACAGATATATACAAAATATGAATACATTATGTAGTACTGCATATAACAGAAAATATGAAATTTTCTTGTGTTTGTATGGCACTTATGAAAATTTAATTAACATGACGTAAAAGTTGAGGCAAAAACACATAAAATTAAAAAAAAAGCATTAACGTAGGACCTTTGGTTGCCTTTTTAAACCATTTTCTCCACTTGACGCCATGAATAAGCACGTATATGTGTGTATGTGTGTGTGTGCCGCGTGCTCGTATACACATACGATTTTAAAAACGTTACACATGCGTAAATATATATAGAAATAAGTATGTTATCCTATGAAAATCGATTAAATTCAATGCTAGTTTAAAAAGTTTTACATAACGCGAAGCGATAACTTATGGTTGAAAAACATTTTATCGACATTAATTCGTTAATTTCGTTTAATGCAGAAATCGTAAGCAAACACTATCCTTGTACTGCGCTTTTAAAATTAATATACACACTTATATATACAAAATATGAATACATTATGTAGTACTGCATATAAGAGAAAACATGAAATTTTCTTGTGTTTGTATGGCACTTATGAAAATTTAATTAACACGACGTGAAAGTTGAGGCAAAAACAAATAAAATTAAAAAAAAGCATTGACGTAGGACCTTTGGTTGCCGAGAAATTAAATTTACATCTAAAAAACGTAATTTTCGGGTATTTGCATTGCACTCATGTAAATTTCATTGACACGACGTGAAAGTTGAGGAAAAAACACATAAAATAAAAAAAAAAGCATTACCGTAGGACCTTTGGTTGCCGAGAAAATCAATTTGCATCTAAGGTTCACGAAAGCCGCAGCGGCGGTCCCCCCCACCACCGCGCCGCCCGGCCGGAGCAGTCGCGCGGCCGCGCGCGCTGATCTCGCATCCGTTCATCGGTCCTTTTACAAGAATTAAGTCCATTACAACTATCAAGAAAAATGCTATCATCTAGAGCATCATTTGAACAAGCATTGTGTGAAAATTCATTAAAAAATATTAAATAGTTTCGGTGTAATCGTCGGTTGAAAAAAATTTCGTATCTCGGTTCCTATTGGTCGGATCTTGACGAATTTTTTACGAAAATTCATGGTTTTTTAAGTACTTTAAAATGCATTTTACCGCGTTTCTCTAACTTAAAAATTGGCGAAAATAAAAACTATTTATTGCTAAAAATGTTGTTAAATATTAATTTTAAGAAAATTCCTTTTTAGCATTTATTAAGTATGTCAAAAGCTATCGATTAAGCGCAGTTGGATCCGTTTATCGTTCCATGGGCAAATTTGAAATGAATTTGAAATTTTCGGGTAAATAATTTTGCAATAGGACGCCATTTTGAGATATACGGATCGGGCAACGATTTTTAGATTGTTTGTACTAAAAGTCATCTTTGAGAGCTTATACGATGAAAAAAGTCTGTTTTGTAAAAACTGTGGCAATATGAATATTCGGAAAAAGATTTTTTTTGTTTAACAATTTAGCGATGAAGAAAGTTAATTTTCCATTCGGGAATATACATGTCTGATTGGAAATTCAATTCTAAACAACTTTCCTCTTTACCTTTTTTTGCATAAAATGCGTTACAAAAACGTTATTCGTGGAAAAATAAAAAAAGCGCTTTTTTGAAGTTTATTTTGCAATAATAACGATGTTGCCGATCAGGTACGAAGTCGAGAATTCAGGGTTACTTTCAGTAGGTTACCACAAACAAATTTTGACTGTCAAAAAATCTTTTGAAGAAAGTGCACGATATCCCACTATTGAACTCCCTGACTCCCTGACTATTATTTTTCTGTGACAAATTAATATATAAGCTAATTTAGGTCAAATTTAATTAAATTCCTATATGATATGCATATTACCAAGTATATGCTTTTCGTATCCTTTTAAATATTACTCGTGCACATGTGTATGTCAATATATATATATATATATATATATATATATACACGTTGATATATATATATATATCAACAATAAAAGTATATATTTTTACTGTTATACATATATATAATAAACGTATATGTTACAATTTATATACATACATATATGTGTACAAATAAATACATAAATCGGGTATTTTGAATGCGCCGAAAGTAAGGGTAGTATAGGGTTATTTTTAAATATGGAATATTGAATGCCAAAAGTGGAATTTTGAATGCGCTAGCGAAGGGTAGTTTATTATAGGGATGCATTTAAAATACCCGATTTATATATTTATATATGTATAAATACATTTTTAGCTAATTTGGGTACCTTCTATCCTTAATTCGATTCCTATATAATATGTATATCACTATGCGTATCCTTTCCATATTACATGTACACATGAGTACGAGTAATATGAACAAAGATACGCTTGGTGAAAGAGAGATTTATATAGGAATTTAATTAAATATGTATATCACCAAGCGTATCTTTTTCATGTACGAGTAATATGAAAAAGATACGCTTGGTGATATACATATTATACAAGAATTGAATTAAATTTGGCATCAACTTGATTGTATATTGACATACACATGCGTACGAGTAATATGAAAAGGATACGAAAAGGATATATTTCGTAATATGCATATTTTTCATATTACTCGTACACATGTGTATGTCAATATGTAAATCAATTTAGGCCATATTTAATTCAATTAATGTATAATATGTATATCAGCAAGCATATCCTTTCCGTATTACTCATACACATATATATATCAGTATATCCGCCAAATTAGACCAAATTTAATTCGATTCCTGTGTAATATGTATATCACTATGCGTATCCTTACAATATTACTTGTACACCTGTGTACGAGTAATCTGAAAAAGCTACGCTTGGTGATATACATATTTAATTAAATTCCTTTATAATTCTCTTTTTCGCCAAGCGTATCTTTTTCATATTACTCATACACATGTGTACATGTAATATGGAAAGGATACGCATAGTGATATACATATCATATAGGAATCGAATTAAATTTGGCCCAAGCTGGCTGATATATTGATATACTCGTGTGTACGAGTAATACGGAAAGGATATACTTGGGATATATATATATATAATACATTAATTGAATTAAATTTGGCCTAAATTGGCTTACATATTGACATACACATGTGTACGAGTAATATGCATATTACCAAGTATATCCTTTTCGTATCCTTTTCATATTACTCGTACACATGTTTATATCAATATATCACCCAAATTAGACCAAATTTAATTCGATTCCTATGTAATATGTATATCACTATGCGTATCCTTTCCATATTACTTGTACACATGTGTACGATTAATATGAAAAAGATATACTTGGCGAAAAAGAGAATTATATAGGAATTTAATTAAATATGTATATCACCAAGCGTATCTTTTTCACATTACTCTTACACAGGTGTACAAGTAATATGGAAAGGATACGCATAGTGATATACATATTATATAGAAACAGAATTAAGGGAAGAAGGTACCCAAATTAGGTAGAAATGTATTTATACATATTTGTACACATATATGTATGTATATATAGTAAAAATATATACTTATATTGTGCATATATATATATCTACATGTTTTTTACTGAAATTGGTTCAAAAGTTTAAACTTCGCTTTGCGCTACAGATCTTATGGAAACGACCTAAAATTTTACATGTGTCCTCAGAACTATAATTCTAAAAGAGTAATAGAGTAATATATAATTTCTGTATGAGTATCATAGTTAAATAAATCAGTAACCGATCGAAATGCAATTTAATAGTACTGTTATTATTATTTAACTATGACACTAATACAGACATTAAATATCGCTCTATTACTTTTTTAGAATTACAGTTCTGAAGCCACATGTAAAATTTCAGATCATTTCCATAAGTTCTGTTGCGTAATGCGAAGTTTAAAGTTTTGAAACAATATTAGTAAAAAAATATCTAGATATACATACATTTGTCCACAATATAAGTATATATTTTTACTATGTAACGTGGAATTTTCCCGCCCGCACGGGAATCCCAGTTAGTATACAAGTATTTATATTTGCGCGGCTATCTCCCTTTCTCCAGCTCGTGATGTTCCTGCAGATGGTGGAAAACGGGAAAGTGGTGGCAATTAGGTTTACAAATTATTAGCACCAATATTTAAAAATAATAAACACAAATATATTGTAATCCCTCTCTATACATGTCGATGCGGCAAACATATTTAATTATGATTTGACTTATAAAAACATGGGCACGCGGCCAAATTACTAACTCCACAGCCGCTCGGAGAAAACCTGAAAAGGACCACGAAAATTTCCTCTACGGATGCCTCTAAAAAAATAAAAGGGAAAACTGGCGTCCGCTGAAAACTCCGCGAAAAGATCCTCTACGATGTTACCGCCATAGCAACCAGAAGAACTGCTCCACTCTGCAATCGCGAAAATGTCCTCCACGCTCCTAATCCTCTATCTAATTCCCGAATTACTCGACCATATAAAAGAACACATAAATTTACAATAAAGTTTACCACGTATTCCCTTATAGCTGTCGTCGACTCAATTCCTCCAATTTCCTTTTCCTCCAAAACCACTGAAAATGTCGGCGCCAAAAGAAATCTAACTCTGCACTGGGAAAACAACTGAATACTCCAATGGCCCCGGGACGGAATGGCCGAGGCCGACGCTCCGAACGAGGAAGGATGCCGCGTTTTCCCACCCGGCCTCCTTCTTCACGGAAACGCAAGCCCGGCCTCCAAAATTACATCATTGGTCCTATCTCCTAGAAAAATCCCCTATTGGTTTCCCGAAACTACCACCAATCTATTCCTTTATCAGTGAGTTTCCTCCAGCGCCCTCTTTTCCAAATCCTAATTTATTCATTGGTTGGAAAACAATTATCGCCCTCTATATCCTTGACTAATCTTGTAATCTGCGCCCCCTTTACTGATAAAAATACATCAATCAATATCGATCCCCATCCAGTGGCTCCCCCTATAGATAACGAAACAGCCGCGCGAGATTCAAATTCCATCGATCTATATTGGAGCTTCACGGCATACAAGATCTCCGCCATGTTCCTCTATGCTAGAAAAAGAAAGCCTCTATATCACTATATGATGTACTGTACAATTCCCCTGTACAGTACATTGCATCTATATTGCCAATTCGTAGCCCGATAGCAGGCGCCCTCTCACTCCCGCTCGATCACGGTCGATAACCGAGAGCGCTCGCTCTCGCCCCTCTATCATACGCCACATGCTCTCTCTCTCGCGCGCCAATTCCCTCTCTCTCTCCCACGCGCACCGACTCTCTCTCTCTCTTCCACATACAGACGCGCTCCCCTCTACACACCGCGGCGTGCATGTAACCGCGCGTGTGCGGTCGCCGTCTCGCTTCCTGCCGTGCCCCCTTCCGAGCGCCGACGTGCTGCGCAGGTGTGACTCGGGAGCTCACATTCTGCGCTCCGCACGCGATCGGTTAGAGGCAACTCCTGCGAGCGCCACCGAGCGCTGGCTCCGCTCCAGGAGCTGTCATTTCACCGAGAGTGAGTCAGCTGGCAATAGAATATTATTCACGACGCAGCAATAATTATTGCTACGTCGCAATACCCCCCACAAAACCTTGGATATACCTGAATATCCAAGTTTTCCTCCAAAAACCGGTACAACCTCTACGAAACCTGAAAAAGAAATCCTCTATAACCAGCCAAGAAACCTCCAATAAAAAAAACCTGAAACAAGTAAAATTCCTCCATTTCCGCCACAAAGAAACAACCACCAGATAGATAAAGTTGGACCAATAACTCGAATAACAACACCACCATATTCCAAAATAAACTATTTATTAAAATAAAAAAATTTAACGCGGCCCCGGAGCCAATGCCGCCAATAAAAGGTCCCGGACCTCCTGGGGTGCATTAACTAGCTCTCTTATCGCCAATAAATAATTGCTGGCAATTCCGCCACCAACAGAATCCTCTGCCGTGGTTGAGGTAGCCGGGATGGAGCTGGCCTCCCTCCTGGGTCTTCCTTCACGTCTTCGCAATCGGGCGGCCTCCTCATAGCTGGGAGGTGGCCCATATCGCTCCTCCTCCTCGAATAGGACCCTTCGGGGATATGTGGGAGTTTGGGTGGCCCCTTGCCTCAACTGGCCACTCCTTTCGGCCATATACTGGCGGTGAGCCTCCCCACACCTCGGGCACTCCACCAAATCGGTGTCAATCCTCCCACAATTAAAACAAAACCTCCGTCTGTCCTTGGGGCACCTGTCCCAGCGGTGACCCCTCCCTCTACAATTAAAACACGACCCATAGGGGGGGTCTAATTCCGGGTCGGTCGGAATACCAGTAAGTCCGCCGAACAAGGCCCCGGACAGAATAGGCCTGCTCGTCATGGGCCGGCCCGAGGGCGCATCCTCAGCCGTGGGTCCCCAACGCGAAGACCGCGTTCTTGGGGCCCGGGGCACAGCCCCAGTTCCCACAGCCGAGGGTTGGGGAGCCTCCACCACCTCCAATCCTCTATCCTCACGGCGAACCTGGCTAGCTAAAAAAAACAACAAACATAAAAAAAAACCTCCATAAAAAAAAAACCTCCATACCCTCTATTTCCTCCATTAATTAAGTTATTAATTACCGGTCCACGCCGGGGATTTACGTGGACGATTTCTTTCCGCCCTCCAACGAGCCTGCGCCTCCGCCGGATTATAAAAGGGCACCGGAGTGTACCCGAACCTCATGTGGGGAGGGACGGGACTCGGCACCCCTGGTGGAGACGGGGACCGACCCCGCGACGGCTCCTCCCTAGCTGACTCGTAATCTTCCAGGGTCAGCTGCCGCCGGGGGTTGTAACGCCGACGTTTCCCATTCTCCCCACGGAACATGGGGTAAGGGTCCTCCGGTACCGGCGTCGTCTTCCTGGCCCTTTCGTTGGAGATAGTTATCTCCAACGTGTCCATTTCGTCCTCCACCACTTCCTCTACGTTTTCCTCCACCTATAAACCCAAAAAAACATCATTCCTCTACCTATCTATCTATCTATCCATTTATGAGTCTATCTATCTATCTACCTCTACTGGAGCCGCCGAGGCGGCACCTTCCTCTACGCCGACAAGAGCATTGAGCTCCGCCACCGCCTCCCTAGACTCTTCGGCCTCCCTACTCTCCTCAGGCACGCTCCCGGTCTCCCCAGGGAGGTAAAGCATCCTCACCGGGGCCACCCCAACCGTCTCCGGCTGGGGGTTCACAGAGTAGGGCCGCCTCAGAATCTTAGGGGCACTCGGCGGAGGGCCCAACGACCACCTCTTATCGGCTTCCTCCGAGAGCCTTAACTCCTCCATCCGCCGCGCCCATACCTCGGCCGTGGCCGTCATGTCCGACCTAGGACGGCTTTGGCGACGCTGCTTCCGAATCCTCTCCAACTCCTGCTCCCGGAGGATCTCGGCCTCCAACTCGTCCGACCATGAGGGCGTGTACTCGGCCATTTCCTCTATATAATCCGCTACACAACCAGAAAAACATAGAAATTATATTTTCCATAATTTCTACACTCCCCCTCCCTAAACAAAACGTCACAGACGAAACAACCCTACTTACAACACAATACAGAACAGCACAATTACCCCCAGCTGAAATAAAATCCACTACATTCTTTTATCCGCCACACCGCCATCTGGAAAAATAATACCTCTACCACGGGGAGCTATATATTTCTTCAACTCATTAACGTATGCCATTGCATTCTTCCGTTTATCTGCTGTCTCCAAAATATACACGAGGGGTGATCGCTTCTCCAAAATTTTAAATGGACCGTCATATTTCCCCGACAATTTAGAAGAAACCCCATCAACCCCTTTAGAGAGCATATGTAATTTCCTCCATACCAAATCGCCAACGTTAAATTCAGCCGGTTTCCTACCACGATTGTAATGCCCCGCCTGTTTTAAACGTGCTTCCTCTATATGCTTAGCCACGAAATCACGTAATGCATCCAGTTTTGTCATTCGTTCCGTTCACAATCCTGGATCCAACGGCACAACGTTACCCTTATCCTCTACAGATTTCCTCCATGATTTGATCAGCTGCGGTTGTCTCCCATAGTTCAAAAACGCTGGTGACACCTTCGTAGTTGCTTGCACCGCCGTATTGAAAGCGTGCCTCAACTCCCCTATATGCTGATCCCACAATCTATGATTCTGCCCTACATACGAGGCGATCATGGTTTTCAAAGTTCTGTTACTTCTCTCCACAGGATTTGCTTGTGGATGGTACGGTGGTGTGGTCACATGTTTCACTCTATATTCCGCCAAAGTATCCGCCAAAGTTTTGTTAATGAATTCCTTCCCGTTATCCGTTAACAGATAATCGGGAACTTCCCATCTAAGTAGAACCAATTCCTCAAATGCCTTAGCTACTGCTTGACCAGTAGCTTTCCGAATGGGTTTTACCTCTATCCACCTAGTGAATAAATCTTGGAATACAATAAGATACTTGTTTTGTCCTGTACTCAACGGAAATTCCATCAGATCCGCCGCCACCACCGCCCATGGACGCTCCACAATTCTATTCCCCATCAATCCCATAGGACCGGATTGTACTGCCTTATACTTCTGACAGATTTCACATTCTTGAATAAATCGACGAATCTCGTACCACATCCCCGGCCAGTAATATTCACGAGCAACCCTATCATAGGTTTTTTCAAACCCCAAATGACCCGCCGTAAAATTACTGTGGGCTTCCTCCATAACTTGATTTTTATAATCACATGGTACTACCAGCCTCCAACCTTCTTCCTGAAACATTATAGGATCTAACAATGGGTCATTCCTATACTTATACAATAACCCATTATCTACCTTCCAGGAGGAATACTTAGTTGGAGTATCCTGCACTTCTTTGAGACGCTGCAAGTATCACTCATCCTTAATATCCTCTATAGTTAACTTTAATTCCTCCATAACAAAACCTCTAGATAACGCGTCTGGAACATGGTGTAAAGCACCTTTCTTATGGACAATTTCAAAATCCCATTGCTGGAGTTCCAAAGCCCATCTGGCTAATCTACCAGTGGGATCTTTCAAATTTTGCAACCATTTCAAAGCACTGTGATCAGTAATTACTTTGAAATGGTAACCCTCTATATAAGGCCTCAATTTTTTAATTGCCCATACCATAGCCAAGCATTCTTTCTCGGTAGTCGTATAATTCCTCTCTGCCGACGACAATACTCTGCTCAGGTATACTACAGGGTGCTCACCATCCTCCATTTCTTGGGTTAAAACCGCCCCAACCGCAAAATTTGACGCATCACATTGGATTGTAAAGGTTTTAGAAAAATCTGGGCGAGCCAACACAGGAGCATTTGTTAATGCTTTCTTCAATTCCTCAAACGCCTGTTGTTGTTCCTCCCCCCAATTCCATTCTTTCAGGTTCTTGACATTCTTCAGTAATGGTACTTTCAATTCCGCATCATGTTCCAGAAATCGGCTATACCACCCAATCATCCCCAAGAATCTTTTCAACTGCGTTTTGTCCTTGGGAGGTGGATAGTTCATAATTGGAGCAATTCTCTCTGGATCTGGTCTTAGACCTTCTCTATCCAACAGATACCCCAAATATCGTACTCTGGAACAACCAAATTCACATTTCTTCCGGTTGACAGTCAAACCAGCCTCTACAATCTTCCGCAATACTAATTCCAACCATTTAATATGCTCCTCAAAATCATCCGCCACCACTATAACATCATCCAAATAACCGAAAATATGCGGCTCAAATTCAGGCCCAAATAAGGAGTCAACCAAACGCTGAAATGTGGCGGGCGCATTGGAAAGCCCAAAAGGTAAACGGGTAAATTGCCACAATCCACTACCCGGCATTGCAAAAGCCGTATAACGTTTGCTATTTTCCTCCATCGGAATCTGAAAATACGCCTTCTTCAGGTCAATTTTCGAAATGTACCTAGCGTGCCGCAATTTATCCAGAATTCCGTCAATCGATGGCAACGGATAAGCATCCTTTTTCGTCAGTTTATTAACATCCCTGTAATCTATACAGAAACGAACATCACCGTTTTCCTTAAAGACGATCACTGGAGCACTACTAAAATCACTATTTGATTCCTCTATAACCCCTATCCGTAACATTTCCTCTATCTCCTTCATGCCTGCATTCCACCTTTTAGGAGACCATCTCCTGAATTTATGCTTAACAGGAGCATCCCCTAAATACACAATTTTGTGCTCCGCCAGATTTGTAGCATTCAGTCGGACCGGTGGATCCTCAGGCAAATATTTCTTAACTATTTCAATGATTTTCTCATGCTCTTCCATCTTCAACTCAGACAAACCTGCACATTCTGCTATTAGTTTTGGTTTGCCGTAAATACCATTTTCCTCAAAAGAATACCAAATACCACCATTGATCCTCCATAGATTCTTTCTAAAATCAATATCTAAGGCCCAATCTCGGCAAAAATCCACACCAAGAATGAAATCATGACCAGGATCATCCATCACAATACAATCTAAGACTCCGGATTTTCCCTCTATATCTAGCATGATTTCTATACTGCCTCTCACTGGAGTAACTTGACCTGTCACTCCACTAATAAATTTGTTACAAGAGACTATTTTGTCCGCAAATCTTTCCGCTATTTCTGACTTCATCAAAGACACCATTGCTCCGCTATCCACTAATGCCACATACTCTTTCCCTCCAAAATTCACAATTAGGAAATTTCTGTTTTCTGTAGCGGTTATAACAGCGCCTTGAGTTATTAGATGAGATTTGCTTCTCGAATTCTTCGAATTCGTCCTTTCTTCTGCCTCTATAAATTTATCTACTCGTTTAGCCACATCACGAAAGGAAGTAATCAATGGCTCCGAGTCACCATGCTGACAATCCTCTACATTATATCTATTTCTGTTGTCAACATTGTACTCCAAATCCCGCGAAAGATGTCCTCCATTCAGTGCTAATTCCCGTAACCTCCATCGGGAATCGAAACCTGGCTCCTCCATATTTCTATTCCTCCATGGACGAACATTACGTTTGTCTTTTGGAATTGCTCCTTTCGACACATCTTTTCCTACCTCCACAGAAGACTTTTCTGGTGGCATACCTGTTGTTTTATTGAGATTCTCACCACTATTAAAAACCACAGGTTTGAATATTCCACCATTGTCCTCTATAATTCCACATCTTCCCGTTGGATTTGCTTTCTTCAGGAACTCAGACACATTCATGAGAGTTTTGCCCACTATTTTTGAATTAGCACGCAACTCTACTGACGGTGCATCACTGAGCAACAACAAATCCATTCCATCTCCATGAGTCCTAATATTCACTTTATTACTACTCTTCTTCTTACTCAATTTCTTCTTCCTCTTCTCTGCATTTTTACCACTATTACTGCCAATATTATTTCCACTACTTCCGCTACACATTGAAGACTCATCACATCTCCTCAATATACGCTGAAGTTTCTCTTGATCTCTATCGACAGTAGGTCTACCCAGATGCATTTCTCCTCCAACAGTAATATCTTGCATGATATTAACTAATGGATCCGCTATTCTCGTCGGCGAACGTAATTGCTTAGTTCTCCTCGACGAATTACTACCCCAATTGGCCATCAAGGATTCATGGTTTCCACTATTTACCTCTATCAAACCACTATCCTTACTTCCGCCATTATTACCAATTCCTATATGCTCGCGGAGGGCAGGGAATTGAACTGAGCCCCCGCTCTGCCATTTCCCAGTCGACTCAAAATGTCACAATCAGGGCATTCTCTGACCGTAACTCCGGGTTTATTGCATAGTTGGCAGAAAATATCCGAATTCTCTCTAGTTGGGCACCGATTTGCTTTATGACCCAACTGCTGACACTTAAAGCATTTCACATCAGGACATCTGTTGGCAAAATGGCCCTCCTTTCCACAAGAATAGCATTTCTTCGGACCTTGCTGAGAATTCCCTCGCTGACCCTGAAAAGTTCCTCTATTCTGAAAGTGTCCTCCATTTTGACCTCTATTATTCTGGTTCCCCATGTTGCTCCAATTTGAAGATTGCTGCCGCGGCTGCTGCTGCTGCTGGAGTTGCTGGCGTTGCTCATTCTGATTTTGGTTTACATTATTTATATTCTGATTCACCGCCACCTCCATTTTAGCTTGCTCTTTTACCGGAGACTCAGTCAAACTGTTCGCAACTTCAGTTTTATTGACCACTATCTTTTTGGAAGGTTGGGCGCCATTTGTAACGTGGAATTTTCCCGCCCGCACGGGAATCCCAGTTAGTATACAAGTATTTATATTTGCGCGGCTATCTCCCTTTCTCCAGCTCGTGATGTTCCTGCAGATGGTGGAAAACGGGAAAGTGGTGGCAATTAGGTTTACAAATTATTAACACCAATATTTAAAAATAATAAACACAAATATATTGTAATCCCTCTCTATACATGTCGATGCGGCAAACATATTTAATTATGATTTGACTTATAAAAACATGGGCACGCGGCCAAATTACTAACTCCACAGCCGCTCGGAGAAAACCTGAAAAGGACCACGAAAATTTCCTCTACGGATGCCTCTAAAAAAATAAAAGGGAAAACTGGCGTCCGCTGCAAACTCCGCGAAAAGATCCTCTACGATGTTACCGCCATAGCAACCAGAAGAACTGCTCCACTCTGCAATCGCGAAAATGTCCTCCACGCTCCTAATCCTCTATCTAATTCCCGAATTACTCGACCATATAAAAGAACACATAAATTTACAATAAAGTTTACCACGTATTCCCTTATAGCTGTCGTCGACTCAATTCCTCCAATTTCCTTTTCCTCCAAAACCACTGAAAATGTCGGCGCCAAAAGAAATCTAACTCTGCACTGGGAAAACAACTGAATACTCCAATGGCCCCGGGACGGAATGGCCGAGGCCGACGCTCCGAACGAGGAAGGATGCCGCGTTTTCCCACCCGGCCTCCTTCTTCACGGAAACGCAAGCCCGGCCTCCAAAATTACATCATTGGTCCTATCTCCTAGAAAAATCCCCTATTGGTTTCCCGAAACTACCACCAATCTATTCCTTTATCAGTGAGTTTCCTCCAGCGCCCTCTTTTCCAAATCCTAATTTATTCATTGGTTGGAAAACAATTATCGCCCTCTATATCCTTGACTAATCTTGTAATCTGCGCCCCCTTTACTGATAAAAATACATCAATCAATATCGATCCCCATCCAGTGGCTCCCCCTATAGATAACGAAACAGCCGCGCGAGATTCAAATTCCATCGATCTATATTGGAGCTTCACGGCATACAAGATCTCCGCCATGTTCCTCTATGCTAGAAAAAGAAAGCCTCTATATCACTATATGATGTACTGTACAATTCCCCTGTACAGTACATTGCATCTATATTGCCAATTCGTAGCCCGATAGCAGGCGCCCTCTCACTCCCGCTCGATCACGGTCGATAACCGAGAGCGCTCGCTCTCGCCCCTCTATCATACGCCACATGCTCTCTCTCTCGCGCGCCAATTCCCTCTCTCTCTCCCACGCGCACCGACTCTCTCTCTCTCTTCCACATACAGACGCGCTCCCCTCTACCCACCGCGGCGTGCATGTAACCGCGCGTGTGCGGTCGCCGTCTCGCTTCCTGCCGTGCCCCCTCCCGAGCGCCGACGTGCTGCGCAGGTGTGACTCGGGAGCTCACATCCTGCGCTCCGCACGCGATCGGTTAGAGGCAACTCCTGCGAGCGCCACCGAGCGCTGGCTCCGCTCCAGGAGCTGTCATTTCACCGAGAGTGAGTCAGCTGGCAATAGAATATTATTCACGACGCAGCAATAATTATTGCTACGTCGCAACTATTATACATATATATATATAATAAACGTATATGTTACAATTATATATACATACACATATATGTGTACAAATATGTATAAATACATTTCTACCTAATGTTGGGTACCTACTTCCCTTAATTCGATTCGTATATAATATGTATATCACTATGCGTATCCTTTCCATATTACTTGTACACCTGTGTAAGAGTAATTATGAAAAAGATTCGCTTGGTGATATACATATTTAATTAAATTCCTATATAATTCTCTTTTTCGCTAAGTATATCTTTTTCATATTACTCGTATACAGGTGTACGAGTAATATGGAAAGAATACGCACAGTGATATACATATTATACATTAATTGAATTAAATATGGCCTAAATTGGCTTACATATTGACATACACATGTGTACGAGTAATATGGAAATGATACGCATAGTGATATACATATTACATAGGAATCGAATTGAATTTCGTCTAATTTGGCTGAAATATTGATACAAACATGTGTACGAGTAATACGGAAACGATATGCTTGGTGATATACATATTATACAAGAATTGAATTAAATTTGGCCTAAACTGGCGCATATACATATGTATATTTATGTATTTATATATATATATATATATATATATACTAGGGGGGTTCCCCCCTGCTCGCTCCGCTCGCCAACCCCCATGTATAAGACGTGGTGAAGGATGTTTAGTTCAGGATGCGAATCATGCCCGCTATATTTATATAGCAATAATAACGTTTATCATCCTGCTGCTTGCTTCGCTCGCTAATCGGTATTCGTTAATTTGATAAAAGATGTAACTGTAAAAACGATAACGTTACAACGTGTGAAAATAAATGTAAAGTATTTTATGAAGTTAAAGTGACAGATTTCCACACCACCCTAGGGGTACTGTCATAAAACATATAAACATTAGACATTATGTTTTATATAAACATTATATGTTTTGGCGCGTTGATTTTTTTTTTATTTTTTTCTAAACAATATTTAAAGTTGATTGGTAACATAATGAAAATAAAATTTATAATCTAGAATTTTATATAATGTTCAGAAAAAAACTGTGGAATCATCGCCTGTAGCCATATAACCACAATTACTACTAACAATGAAAATTTTGGGATTAATAATTAAAAATTAATAATCAAAATTTTAGTAATAATAAAAAAAAAATTATTGATATGTAAAAACTGTTAACTGTTAAATTTTAGGAATAATTTCAGACTTTCATAAGAATATGTTATTTTTTAAATTAATAAATGTAATAAATAATATTACTAATTTTTAAGATGTAACTTACATATTCATTATCTTCATGTCTGAAATTTTTCGGTAATAAATTTTTTCTTTTACGAAATTTCAAAACGCGAATTATGTCGAGACTAATATTTGTTGGAATTTCATCTAAACTGGTAAATTTAGTTATTATAGTATTATTTGAAATTTCATAAAATTTAATCTTAGAATGAAAATTTTGAAGTACCTCTTCATCGTATTCATTCATTATATGATTTAAATAAACTTGATAATTTAATTCTTCATTTAAATGATTTTCAATTTCGTGATTTACTTGTAGTAAATGATTTCTTTGAATATCATTTTCTACTCTTACCCATAAATTTTGAATTGGATCCCATTCCATGACGTATCTAAAATAAATAATTTAATAAATATATTAAGGGGTACGCTTTATTTAACTACTGAATAAATATTCTTTATAAATTCATATTTATAAACAATAATACGTCTTTTTTCAGTTGTTAATTTAAGCCTACCGCATTAATATAACAATAATACATATTATTGTAACAATATTACATAAATTAATTATCAAAAATTTTCTTCCACACTATATTATTAAGTTCTGCGGAATTTTCTGATGCTTCATTTTGAATATATATATTAGTTGGATTTTTACATCTAGAAAGAGCTACGTATAATTGACCATGTGAAAATAATGGTTTTCCAATGTATAATCCAACACTATCAAAACTTTGGCCTTGAGATTTGTTTATAGTAATAGCAAAAGCTAATACTATTGGAAATTGTTTGCGATATAAAATAAATGGTAACGCTGACGTTTTTGGCGTACTCAATGTAATCCTAGGAATAAAAACTCTATTGTGTTTTTTTTCACCGGTTATAATTTCTGCTTCTATATTGTATTTAAATAATTTTGTAATTTTTAAACGTGTACCATTGCATAAACCTTCGTGAATACTTAAATTTCTTATCAACATAATTATTGCATTAACTTTTAAGCAAAGCTTATGGGGAGGAAGACCTTCTTTTATGTTATTAAGCATTTCTATAGAATAATTTAAATGAATGTTTTCATCGGTTTGATCTGTTTCTTTGTGCGTAGCGTAATCTATACTATAATAATATTTTGTTTCTCCATTTAACAATTTTAATATTTTATTGTTGATTTTTCTAACGTCGTCGTTATGTGGTGCTAAAATAACTCGATCTATAGAATTGTATTTATTTATATCACTGTAGATTTTTGAACAAACATCATTTGTTTTCCAATTATCTGGAATTTTAAAAGAATTTATTTTACCATTTCCTAAATCTAATAAAAGTGATGAGAATTTTATATTTTCTGAACGTAAATTTTGCGTTAAATGAAAAATTTTAAAAGAAGGCCACAATGAGGAATATTTTATAGTTTCTTCAACAATAGCATTTTCGTAACTGTTTTTGACGACTGGAAGTATTTGTCGAAAATCACCTCCTAATATTATTAATTTACCTCCAAATGATTTATTATTATTACATATATCTTTAAGTGTTTTATCAACGATCTCTAATGCTTTTTTAGGAATCATTGATGCTTCATCCCAAATAATTACATCTGCTTCTCTTAATTTTCTCTTATCTGATGCAGATTTTAAACATGCAATTTCAATACTATCTAAATCTAAAGGTAAACGGAATGCTCTATGACTTGTTACACCCATTGGTAGTAAGATAGATGCAATTCCTGTCCAAGCCATTGATACAATTTTTTTTTGTAATGATAAAAAGTAATAAATTAATGTCTTGTATAGGAATGTTTTTCCTGATCCTCCTGGACCGTCAATGAAAAACATAGTGTAACTGTTATTTGTAACATTTTCAAATATTAATTTTTGATCATTATTCAGTTTAGAATACATAGAATTAAAATGAACTTTGCTTTCTTGAACAACGTATAAATGTATATCATTTGATAAGTTAATAATATTTGGATCAGGTTCAGGTAAACCAAAATCTTTACAAGTCATTTCTTCAAGTGATAGAATATTATTTATAGAATTTAGTGCGTTTTGTTCTGGATCTTCTGAAAAATCTTCCATGAAATATTTTTTAAATTTTTCCCAAATGATGTTACCTTGTATATTTTCTGATAAAAGAAACCATGCAAAGAATTTACGTAATTGGGAAGGTAACATGACAGTAATTGCTTCCTCAAATATATTATAAATTTGAGAATCATGTTCGATTAAATCCATAGCTATTGCTGCTTCTTTGTAAGAATTGTAAGTTATATTTGCATAAGTTTTAAGATCTGAAAAACTGGTTGCACCTGTAACTCTATTTAGTATTAATTTTAAAAAGAATCGTTCACTATCTTTTGGTGACACTATACGTAATCTTCCTATTGCATAATTTTCTTTTTCTTGTAATCGTTTTACCCATGATTTAGTTTGTAAGTCAAATCGATAGTATCTGGGTATATTAACATATCTAATATTTCTAGCAAAATTGTCAATTTTATTTAAACTGAACCATGCTGTGAGAGTGGTACCTCTATGCTTAGAAATTGCTTCAGTTTCTTTGTTTTCTTCAAAAACGATGTTTTGTTGATTTTCTGTATGAACAGCTAAAGGTATAACTGTACGATTTCTACCGCATAAAGGATATTCTTGTAGTCGCCATGCTGCTTCCATAGGACTCAAGTATCTACCATTAACAAATTGTGTAATTTCGTCATATATCAAATGCTCTTTTTCTTCATCTACTTTCTTTAATTTACAATAAGCCATATCTCCCCCTTTATGAATATAGTCGAAAATATATTTTACACTTTGAATGGAATAGCAGTACTCTACATTTATATGACATTAATACTTTTTCAGTAAAAATTTATTGTACGGTACAACCATTGAATTGTCAACAGGAATTTTTATATTACTATTTTTGTTACGATACACGTGATTTGCTGAAATGTTATTATCTCTTTTATATAATGGATAACCGCTTTTCTGAAAGATAGTTGTTGTCTGAAAGTTTTTAGGAAATTTGCTTTTACATTTTTTATTTTTGTCCATGCAAGTAGATTTTTCTGTGTGAGGACCGTGCAACATGTGCTTAATTACCAATTTACGTAATGTATCGTCTTCACTCGGAATTTCTGCTGATATGTGTTTATCAATAGCTGCAGGTGTTAGCAATTTATCTTTAGGATGCAATGTTATGACTACATGCGCATGAGGTAAACCTCTTTTTTGAAATTCAATTGTATAAATCCAAGCAATAACTTCACCAAATAATTTATTTTTCGTAACATCATTTAAAATAGAATTAAATTTAGCAAAAAATAAACGGACTGTAATATTTGGAATGTCGTTGGGTGTAGTATTAGGTGGAAAATTTTTAAGAACTTGTTTAAGTTCTTTCCATTTTGGATTACACGTTATTGTCATAAATATGTCAATTTTCGAATCAACACTTCTGCATATAGCCATTGCATCCTGATAATGCTGTTGCATATATCTTGGACTACCAATGTATGTCGATGGTAAAATAAAAATATTTCCTATTCTCTCTTTATCAAAATTACTTGATATGTTTGATGCACTACGCATAACGTGATCAACTAAACCTTGATAACATTCAATCCTTAACTGTTTCTGATTGTTTCTAAAAAAATTCATTCTATTACTTTCAACCATTACATATGCATGTATAAAAAACTGTTGAGTTAATCTTCCACTATATAAGAGGGGACTAAAATCTGAATTTGGTCTGTATGCTAATCTGTATGAATAATATTGTAACATTGTAAGCTTTTCTGAAGAATTTGGATTTTTTGTATAACCTATACTCCATCCTAAATCACCATTTGGAAATAACAATGGAAAAACCATAGGGTCAACATGATGTGATAATTTATTCAAATACGTCATTTCAATTTCATGATCTTTCGATTTACATTTCGGATAAATACATAAATCATAATCGTGAGGTATTCCAGATTTAGAGACGATAATTGCGCCACATTCAGCTGTTAATGGTTTATTATACCTATGTCTATGTTTATCGTTTTTTTGAATAAAGTAAAGCCTATAATTTGGTAGCTGTTTAATATTTGCTAACTGATTCAAATACTTGTACTTTTCAGCATATGGATTTTTATTTAATACTTCAGTTAATGTCTGTAAATGTTCTTTACAGATGTTTTTGTTTTTTTGTAATCGTTTTTCAATTGCAATATCATTATCGTAGATATACAACTGGCCACAGGATTCGTTTTTACTTTTTGAATTTATGAGAAAGGTTGGTGTTGAGTGACTTACTTGACCTTGAATTTTAAGGTTGTATATAGCTTTTTGATTTTTTTTGAACTGAACATTAGCATTGAAAGTTACAAAACAAAATGCATTATTATAGTATCTAATAAACAATCTATATAATTTATCAGTCATAAGCAAATCCTGTAACTTATGATTGTATATCATTGGAGATAAACAAATTTTGCCTTTGTGACAACATGTTGATTTTTTCTTTTCCTCTTTCCAGTAAACAGCTGAACAGTTGTCACAAACGAAATTCATTTCACCAAAAAACGATACATCACTTATGTTGTAAACTTTTGGTTTTTTCCTCAAAATTTTGTTTTCGCTATCTTCTAATATACGTTTCTTGTTTCAATAAAACATTTGTAGTCTTCCCAATTAGTTACAATGTTATTTACTAAGTTTTGCTTTACGGCATAATAAAATCTTTCCTTATTGTTCAAAAACAAGGAAAAACAGCGAAATAAACTATTTTCATCGTCTAGAATTTTAATTTTTGTAATTTCTTTTTCTTTATCACATTCATTTGAATTAATTGATAATTGACTGTTGATTGATCGATTTGACTTATCTTTAGAATTCATGCAGCTAATTATATCATAGTGACCTGAATTTAGTTTACCAGACAGCAATAAATTTAATTTAGAATTATTGGATTTATTTCCAAATTTGATAACTGATTTTGTATTAACGTCATTAATAGATACGTCAACGTTATAAAGATCTGTAAAACTACGAATTTCTATTCCAGTTCCATAAATGCCAACGCAAGACATGTATTGAAAATATTGATCACTATTGTCAATGTCTTTGTAGTAACTGTTACCGATTACAAACCATTTATATACATCCCATTGGTTAATAACGTTTTTTATTACCTGTTGTCTTAGTTGAACATGAAAATCTGGATTATTATATAAATAATAAGAAAAACATCGAAATAAACAATTTCCATCGCCTTTAATTTTAACTTGTAGATTAAATTCATTTGAAGAATTAAGTGATGATTGTTTGTTATTTATTTGATTTGACTGTTTATTAGAATTAACACAGCTAATTACATCATAATGACCTGAATCTTGATTACCAGATAACAATAAATTTAATTTAGATTTACTGAATTTGTTTCCAAATTTGATAACTGATTTTGTATTAACATCATTAATAGATACGTCAACGTTATAAAGGTCTGTAAAACTACGAATTTCTATTCCAGTTCCATAAATGCCAACGCAAGACATGTATTGAAAATATTGATCACTATTGTCAATGTCTTTGTAGTAACTGTTACCTATTACGAACCATTTATATACATCCCATTGGTTAATAACGTTTTTTACTACCTGTTGTCTTAGTTGTAAATGAAAATCTGGATTATTATATAAATAATAAGAAAAACATCGAAATAAACAATTTCCATCGCCTTTAATTTTAACTTGAGAACTACTTTTCATTTTAATAAATGTAATATTGTTACCAAATTATGTATATTTTATATACTAAAAAATTAAAAAAGTGATAATTATTGATATCAGACCTGTTGCTGCTGTTCCTCTTTTTATATGATACTGAAGTAAAATATTGGAGTTACTACGGTAATACTTGAGTCAGTGTGAATAGTTACTGCGTTATCAGTTGTAGCACCATGATAACCATGCAATCAACGAGAATATAAGCGTATCTGCAAATATATTTATGTAAGCAAATGGTTGGAGGTGGGGTAGATAGGAACACTTATGTATAGTTACAGTGTAACAGTAAAAGAATAGTGAAATTACTATTTTACTGAAACAAAGAAAGCTTAAGTAAATATTTCCGCCAGTTTTGGAGCAATAATTGCCCTAAAACTGTAGCATTTTTACCTAAATTGGAGTAACTGTTGCAGTATACCTCTACTCTACATTCGGTTGGATTTTTTTATTTTCTTCGTTATTCTGTAAATTGTTATTTACAATGAAAACTTCGAAAATATACATGATGATACATCTAAGTATTAATTTCTACAAACCGAATTTAGAAATATTTCACAGGCACTTATTAATGTATTTAAATCCATTAACGGTTCTTCTAAAATTGTGATATTGTTTAACTGTTTTACTCTCAGAAGAAAAGTTTTTCCTGTACATTATTGTTAGTTAATATATTTTAGTATGATATTATTATAAACAAATATAAATTTACTGAAAAAATGTTTTAACCATTTTCTTGTAAATCTCCAATAATTTTTAATTTTTTTCCACGTTCAATGTGTACTTTTTCTGAATGAATTAATAAAACGTCTAATTTATAAGTTCCATCAGTAATGCATCCGAAATATTCTGATTTTGTTCTACTGTTTTTGATCACAAACATATTTCGCAAATATCCAGAAATTTCTATACAATATTAAGACATTAAATAATGTATATATTACATTTTATTATACCCCAAAACTAAAATTTTTACTTATCAATCCTTTGTGCTGTGGTATATTTTGAAATTGACATTCTTTGATAGTAGTATTATTATTTGAAACTGTAAAAGGTCCAAGCATTGTTATAGAACTATAATTTTGAAGAGTTAATTCAAACGAAACATTTCCTTTTGTATATTTCTTAGCTTTTCCGACTAACAAATTTTCCAATAAAAATTTCTAGAAATGTATTCAAAAACTTTTTATCGTGTAAATATTACTAAAATGTAATTAAATGTAGATCCAACTTTATAAGATTACACTTACATTATTTAATTTTATTTCAGAAGCAAAAGACTCAATATTTTCACCGTAAATATTACATTGGATAGATAAACCATCATTATTGTTAGCTACAAACTTAAACAATTTAAATTCTTTCTGAGTCATACTATTAACAAATGTTTCTTCTGCTGTAATCTCATCTACATATGCTACAATACATCTAAAAAACAAATTTAAAGAGATGTAAAATCTATATTACAAAAAGTCTGTATAAAAACTTGTAGTCAAATTAATTCACTCACGCAGACTTATCTCCTACGATAAATTTTTTCATATTTTCAGAACTTGTAAATGGAATAATTTTTCTTTTTTTAGTGAGTGTTTCTGATTCAAAAGTATTCTGTCTTTTTTCACTCATTTTGCTGTAAACAAATTTTAAGATGATTCTGTAGTTTATAAATTTACATATATTGATATAAACATATTTACTTTTTGATGTAGTTGTTCATGTCGTTTCAAATTGTCTAATCTATTTATTTCTTTGCCACAAAAACTACAGATATGATGTTCTATATGTGAATGACACAGAGCGTGTCTTTTTAAATGATATATTCTTTTAAACGCGCTATCACAAATATTGCATTTGAACAATTTTTCTAATGCATGTTCTCTAAGATGTCGTTGAAAGTGCCTTTTATTTTTTATAGTACAGCCACAAATGTGGCATAATATATTATTAATGTGAGCCGTTGATAGATGATGCTCAAACATTATGTAACAGTTGAATAATCGTTTACATTTTGTACATTTCATTGTTTTAAAATGGAATTTTCAATTTCGAACTAAACCAGCCACGGAGTATGTAAATATAGGTCTCTATGCCACACTACATAAAGAAAAAATGTCTTCCTCGCTGAATTTTCACTTGATCTCATATGTGCGAGTATAATTATAGACATGCAAGCGTTAGCCGACGCGACAGTTACACATGAGAGACAGAGGCTGCAGAAAAAGAGGAAGAGTACTCCCCGAGGTTTACCTTGTATGATGCTATGTATCCTTGCATTCCTTAAATGCATTGGCGAGTATACTATTACTATACATGAATTAAAAAACGCTTACTTACCTGTAGGTTGTACTTGTAGATTGTAAGATGAAAAGTTATATAGTGACGGTCGACGATTGAGTATTATTGCAGGTTGATAGGGACAGAGGGATACGGCGAATGGAAAGCGATGGAGTGCGGAAGAAATTGCACGCAGGCAGTTGCTGTAAAGAATGTTAATTAATTAAGGTAGTAGTGTTAATATGTTAAGTAATTAGAAATGTTAATTAATTAAGTTCTGCGTCACGTTCGTACATAAAATCAAAGCGAAAAAATAAAATCAAAACAAACCATGATTCGCTGGCTGGTAAGACGATGACTCACAGATCATATAATATAATGTTTAGGTGCATTTTTTTTCCCAGAAATTCGACATATATTCACGAACTAAGAGAATCAGAGTGAAATACGTTCCGATACACGTACACTTACGTACGTATCGCGCGCGCGTCGACGCGTCCGATATAATAAATCGCTCGCGGTCCATTCGATCTTTCCCGCCGCGATTCACACCGCGTCGAGGGGAAAAAGCGCGCGAAGGCGCGAGTTTCGGGCTTATAGCAGCGAGTGAAATCCAAATTTATACGCGTCCGCGCATGTCTATACGTAGCCGCGTACACCTATAGACATATACATGTGTAGACAGACACACGTATACACATGCACACATGCACGTGAATGCAGGCACGCGTTTATACGCGCGAAAGGTGAAATCTGCATCAGGGGGAAGTGTCCGCGGTCGTATCTTCCGCTGAATAAATTCCACGGCTCGAAAAAAAAAAGCTTCAGTAGGAGCTTTTATTCAAAGCGCCTCTGCCCACCCACTAAAATACTTTGACAGAGTATTAGTGAGAGTGAGAGTGACAGAGAGAGAGAGAGAGAGAGAGAGAGAGAGAGAAGGGGGAGGGGCGTCTAGAACATTAAAGAGACGCGGAAATATCCGCGTCTTATTCGAGCGCAGTAGTGATCGACTCACCGACACAGGTGAGGAGAATAGTATAGGAAGCGATGCTGGCAGCGGCAACGTCCCCCGAAAAGTCTCTTTCCAATGCACTTAGGGAGTCGTCCGCGTCCTCTTCGAGCACTTGTTGACAATTTTTACCGTAAATATTAATTTTAATGTTAATACGCGATACGTCCGCACATCTGAGCTGCGAGCAAAAAACTAAAATCAAAATAAACAACCATAACCATGAAGTTGCGGTTGGTCCATATGCTCAATTCACGATGTTCGAATTGTGGCGGAACAGAACACATATATACGCATATATCTAAAGGTTGTAAAGCTTCTAACAGTATATAAGATTTTTTCACTATGAATTTTCATTACGAATATAATTTGAAAGAAACTTGTAATAAATCTCTACATCTACGCTCGAAATAACATTATTAACCCAAAAATTTTATGCATAAATCTTACAAGAAGCGCTTCTTGATTTAGTAAAATGATACAATGCAATTATGTACTGTATTACCATAATAAACGCCAGTCCTGGACTAAGTTATAACATGAAATCCATACTTTATTCTTATCCAACTTCTTATACAATTCTTCAATTACAAATCATATTAAAAATACAGTTGGAGATGAAAGAGCGTAGCAAGCGGTGGGGTAATACTTCCCTTGAGAGGAGGCAGAGGGGGGGCAGAGGGGGGGCAGAGGGGGGGCGCTTTTCAAGATTGTGAGGGGGGCCAAGTGAGGGGGGGCCGATTAAAAAATAACAAAAAAATGACACGTTTTTAGGTTATTTTGAGGGGGGGCTAGTGAGGGGGGACTGAGGGGGTTCAGGCCAGCCCTTTCACTTTCAACTATATAATATATAGAAGATATATATATATCACTCGCATACACACATACGCTCTTAAACATACATACGTATTTCGTAAATTATTTTATAACAATAAATCATGATTTTTTTTCATTCTGAGCTTCATGAAACTATATAGTCATTAGTTGAAATTCAAATACGCGCGCTCTTCGCAACAGTCTAGC
>JACCIB010000893.1:0-73022 GCA_018906965.1 Philotrypesis tridentata
CGGACACCCCAAAGGGTGAAACTATGCATATGAGTCCTTAAATGAGCTATCATATGGTTTACCATATTTTATTTACAAATTAATTAAAACTTTGTTTTCTATGATGAAGACGGGAGGTGTGGGGAGGGATAGAAATAAGGATTTTGGTAAATATCTCTTATTTTGAGAGATTACTACGATCTCACCTGTGTAGGATGCAGGGCTCTTTTGCGGTGTACTAAGATCGTCTGGTATGGGTTATATTGGTCAAAAAAGAGTTCCTGGTTCTGTGGTACAGGCGGGACCGGGCGAAAGGAACCAATGGGCTAAGTAACTCAAATCTCGAATAAGTAATCGTGAGGGGAGAAGGAAGATGAAGGGAAGAGATGAAGAGAAAGGCAGGGGGTTACAGTGGGCATATATCGGAGAAGTTTGCGCTCCCGGCGTCGAACTCATTACGAGTGACCAGTCATTTAGAGTTACGGAGCACTCAGGTGATTACCTGGGAAGGCTCGATATCGACTACGGTGCTGGGTTGGCCCATTGACACGTCTGAGATTGGGGGTCCCGGTAAATATAGGGCAACCTCACTAGCTGGACTTATGAGGTATTTGACCTCGACTCAGAATTTTCTGAAGGACGTATTATTCGGCAAGTATGATCCGAGGGCCGATTGATACTCTTTTTGCACACGTCAAGAGGTAGGAAGAGAAGAAATTGGAGCTCCCAGTGAGATTGATATGCTAAAGCTTCTTATGGCAGTTCATAGCGGCGCGGAGTCACACGAGCCGGTTTATACATCAAATCGTATCGTATCGAGCTACGGTGGAATACCGCAGTACAAGTTTTTCGTGGAGGAACTGTAAGAGAATGCAGATGGAGCCTAAACAAATACTCGAAGAAATTTGAGGAGAGCTCGAAGCATGAACAGACCCATCGCCTGCAGTAAGTCCGGGAAGAGGTATAAGATGATACGCACGGGATGAGATGGAAGGCGATGACGACAAACAGGGATCAAAAGAGGGTGGATTGGCGACGGAGAAGCATCGGTCAAAATCCATGTCGATTATCCGTGCCCCTGGTGGAGATACTAAACATTCATCCAATGGTGAAATAGGTTTAGCCAAGAAGACTTGAAACAGCAAGAACATGGAACGAGTGAATGGGCGTGCGCAATACTGACGATAGCGTGGCCCCTTATAGAAATGTTCAAGCAGTATAGTCAGTTATTGTTCGTTTTTGAACGGATTTGCAGTGAAGGAGCTGAGCGGCAGGCGATTCGACAATGGTAAGAAGGCCTGCTTACCTGCCAGCCAAATAAAGGAAAAAAGACAAAGAAAGGAGCTGAAAGGAAGAAAGAGAGAGAGGGAGAGAGAGAAAGAGAGAGAGGGAGAGAGAAAGAGATAGAGGGAGAGACCGAGAGTGCGTTAGTAAACCGGGAGTATTACGGGGTACCGAGGAACGGTAATACGTGCACGAGAGCATACCTGCAGGCGCGTGAGTCAACGACAGAGATATGGCATAGATCCGAGTGGTTCTGCAATCATGCGTATCACAAGCATCGAGAGAATTTTTTTGAGAAATCTTTATTTGGTCAACGTCAAGTTATGACAGTGAGGGAGAAAGCGAGTGCAGTGTATGTCAGTGACGTGGTTATCACTCACAACAGCAATAGAAGCTAGCTGTAAAATACGCCAACGGGGAATATTACAAAAGGTACATCAAAAGCCGAAAAGAAATGTGTGCTGGTCATCGCGGGAAACATATTGCAGGTGCCAGCTGAGTCCGGAAATATACAGACGAACTCTATCTAGTCCCCTGCCTATGTCCCCTGTCTATGTCCCCCTTTATTTACCGACCGACTATGTCCCCTGAATTTATTTCAATAGGTTTGAAAAGATATCAATTAATTTTTTTTCTTTGTTAACTAAAATAGCTGTAATCTCTGTTTGAATATGCATTATGAGGTTTAGAAATATTTTTAAGGAAATAAGATATCTAATATTATTGTTATAGTTTAGGCTTCATCACTATAATTAAATCTTATTTTTTATGTTTCAGGTAAGTTCGAGAATGACATGTTGTTTCTAATAACTATCAACTACATAAGTATACAATTATTTAATTTATAAAACTTAATGTGTTATTATAAGTAGTTAATGATTACCAGTTTTATTTATTCGTTCAGTTTGATACTATGCGATAGAAGATAAGAGAATAGGAGCGAAAGAAAACAAAGATTGTCCATTACCATCGCACGCACATGTAAGAAAGCATATCCATGAGTACTGCTGCAGATTCCACGTTGCGTAATGTTTAATCCCTTATGGCCTGGCGGCACTACGGTTGGTATCCTTTTTTCCTCTTCCTCATCCTCAATCTTAGTTTCCATCATTTGTGTCATTTTCCTACATCAATGTCTTTCTTCTTATGCTCGATCACATCCTGTTGTCCTTTAGCTTTCTTCTCAACTATGCTGGCTATTAGCCAGACATTGGTGTATACTGGCTTGTAAAACTGGGGGCCGATACCCCGGTTTAATTTTCCTACTGCTAGCTTGAGTTTGGAGCTTCAAATTCTAGGAGTCGGGGTTTACGGTAAAAGCTGATCTTTGTCTGTGCTTTGCCAAAAAGGCACTGTCTAGATTGGAGTGACTGCGCTTCACTGCGCAGTTTCGTTTTTAGCGGTTGCCTCGCATTTTCCCAATAGTAGAATGTCACCCATAAGGTACGCTTGCACATTTGCTTGGCTAGCTTGCACTAGAATCTCGGTCACCAGGCTGGGTAGCAGGAAAAAGATGCAATCATAAATTGATACTAACGCTCAATTTTTCACTAAAATACATACTTTATTTCCGACTAAATACTGAGAAGCTTGTGGCGGCCGATACTGCATTCATTTATTCTCGGATTCTCGCATGCGTCGTTCGCGGTTATAAATTTGCGGCCGACTCGATCGTCTCGCCGCGGCGGCTGTTGCTCACTACTTCGGCTGACAATTAAGGTATTACATTATCCTAGACATGGGCTGCTCATCCTCCCGTATGGATACTGTCTCGTTCCCTAAAATCGTCGAGCGCACAAATAACTTCGGTCGCGAATAAGTTTCGTGGGCTGCATCAATTGCGTACTGAGTTCGGAGCTATAATGAGCAGTCATTCGTTCAAACGAAAATTTCTATTATGATTAATGATAATCTTTGGTGAAATATTCTTAATTAACCTACTAAACCGCTATTTATATGTTCGTAAAAGATATCAAGCTTCATGCAAACGTTTACGTAGTGATTAAAATAAGACGCAAATAGTGAGGACAGAGATCTCCATTTCTCGTAAGCGCATAATGCACCCGACTCCTGTTTATATAACCACTTAACAAAGATAATTGTTAATAATACAAAAAAAAATTTTATTTTATGGCCATCCACCGAGTACTATGAACCTAAGTTATACAAAATTTTATTTTTTACAATTGTCTCTACTTACGTATAACAGATTTTTATTTCGTTTGCTTTGATAAACTGTACTTACCTAGAAAAAAGAAAATAAGAAATAAATAGGTATTAAAATATTGACAAACTTATATACTTCTTATACATAATTCCAACAATACATAATTCTTAATTTTATTTTTAACATAAGTCGCTAAATCGTAAAAAAACTTTATCAAATCTCTATTCTAGATAAAGGATAAATCCATCTCTGGTAATATAAAAGAATGTTTTAACCTCCCTATAATCATACCGAACTTTGCAAAATGGCAACCGGAAAGCAATTCTGTACGCTAGCTTGACGACTCCAGCTTTTCCCAATATTTCCAAAATAAACAATGAATTTGAATACTCTATAATCTAGACAATGACTGAGTGCATCTCTTGCTATGTAAAGGAATTTTCTCAACCTCCTCTATTCATTTGGATCATTTCAAAATGTCGACCCGATGGCTACATTGTAGGCCGCATTGACGAGTCCGATACTACCCGATCCTTTAAAAATCAGAAATCGAATTTTGGCTACCAATGTTAACAGAGCATCAATTTGTACATGCCTAGATACATGCCGAAATTTTTTCCATCCATCTCGTGTACAGTAGGTTTTTCAAACTAGCAACTAAATGAGTACGCTGGAACCTGCAAGGTCTATAGACTGTATTATATTATATTGTTGGCTATGTGTTACCATCTGCACAAAATGGCGACTTAATGGGTACACAATAGGCAGGCTACAGTTCAAGGTACTTCTCGATTTTCGCAAAATCATGAAACAACATTTGGATACCAATATTAGCAGTGTATGACTTTGTGAGAACTTAGCTAATTGCAGGAATTTTTCCCGTCCTTCTTGTGACAGTCTATCTGTACAACATGTCGATTTGATTCGTGGGCTATAGGCAGACTTGAGTATTTCTTACGTCCAGATTTTTTTAATTTATAAAATGAACGTTCGTACTAATGTTCACAAGAGCATTACTCTGTTCGAGACTAGCAATTGGCAGAAATTATTCCCCTCCCACTCGCTTTAAACCATCTGCACAAAATGGCGACTTAATGTGTACGCCGTAGGCAGACTCCAGATTATCGCGCTTTTCGATTTTTTAAAAATCATAAATTCGTTTTTCGGTTCCAATATTTGCAGAGCATTACTCGATACAAGCCTTGGTATTTGCAGGAATTTTTCCAGCCACCTCGCGTTGAGCCGTCAGCACAAAATTAAAACTTAATGGGAACGTCATAGCCAGGCTCCAGATTTCATACGTCCCGATTTTTTAAAAATCATAGATAGAAGATTCAGTTTAAGTATTAGAAGAGCATAACTCTGTGATCCTAGCTAGTTGCAGGAATTTTTCCCTTCCCTATCGCTTTAAGCCGTCTGCACAAAATGGCGACTGAATGTGTACGCCGTAGGCAGACTCCAGTTTATGGTGCTTCTCAATTTTCTCAAAATTATGAAATAATACTTGGATACCAATATTAGCAGTGCATGCCTTTGTTTGAGCCTAACTAATTGCAGCAATCTATCCAGTCCCCCTTGTGATTAGCAATCTGTTTAAAATGGCGAACGGACAGGAGCGCCATACGAAGGCTATAGTTTTTCGCATTTCTATATTTATTAAAAATCAGATGCCGAATTTTGGATATCAATATTAGCAGGGCCTAAATCTTTGTGAATCTAGCTTATTGTAGGAACTTTGCCCGTCGCTCTTGTGGCAAGCAATCTGTACAAAATGGCGACTGGATTGGTGAGCGACAGGCAGACTTGAGTTTTTCGTACGTACAGATTTTTTAAAAATCATACTTAGAACATTCGGTACTAATATTAGGAGAGCATTATTTTGTGTGAGTCAAGTTAGTTGCAGGAATTTTTCCCATTCCTCTCGCTTTAAGCCATCCCTAGTGCTAATAATGACGTTAAATAACGTTGTAAAATAACGTTATAAAATAACGTCATTCAATGACGTTATGGGTGATGCTTCAAATTGGGACCTTTTGGAACGTTAAATGACGTTATTTATATGCCTTTTCTAACGCTAAATAACGTCATTTACATGCAGAGAAATGAATGGAAACAAAAAATGACGTCATTTTCGTATATTTTATGCGTAATATGACGTTATTTTGAAATAACGTGACGTACATGCTGCACAATTAATAGAAACAGGATAACGTCATTTATTGATGATAACGTGAAATGACATTATTTTATGTATTTGAAAATTTTATCAGGAAATTGACGTTATTTTTAAATAACGTTATGAACATGCAGGAGTATGAATAGAAACATAGAATAACGTCATTTATCGATTATATTTTAAACGTGAAATAACCTTATTTTATGTATTTGGGTAATTGGATAGGAAAATGGCGTTATTTTTGAACATTTGTTTAATTACATCGACATGTTTTTAAAACTAACTTGATTTTTATTAAATTATGAAAAATATAATTTGCATAATCGCCTTCTCTATGTACAGATTATTGTAAGTTCAATAAGAATACACATTCGGTATCGCGCACAAATAGGATTCATTGTTACAATTCATATAAACACATATTCTGTCAATCGTAATAGTTTCGATGGCTATCAAATCATCCGTAATACTTTCTATTTGTTTAATTTGAAATTCATTAACAATATTTTCATTAAATATATTTGATACATTGATTCTTTTACATACAGTATATTCTCGCCCATTTAAATGATCTATAATAAAGAATACAATTTGTACAAAATCATTATTGATAGTCATTGCAAACGAATTATCTGAACGTAATCTTACAGCATTACAAGATATATATGGACATTCTTGCTTAACTAATTTTTTATATACAACGGAAGATTCAGAAAGATTTAGTTCTCTTTTCCATCTACGACTGGGAAGAGAAATCTTTCCAAAATATCTTCCTATATCAGTCTTAAAAACTTTGGAACATATTTTAGTTTCCATATATCTAACAAATTCTATTACGTCTGATTCAGGATTATTTTGCAATACGAATTTTTGCAAAATTAGATCAGAACTTTTCATGCCAATTATTCTGTTAATTTGATAAACTGCACCATTAGCAGCGTGCACTTGCTTTACAATTTGGCCATTGCCATTTTCAAATCCATAACCAGAGTGGCAATGTAACGGACCCCAATTTATAACGGATTGCGTTAAATGAAGTAGCTGGTGCACATTGAAAGTCATAGCATTTGTTGAGTAGTAATATTCGGTTAATCCTACAAAATCGACTAGCAAATGGTGAGCTTCATATATTTGTTCTATCGTAATGTTATTTTGCATAAGAATGTAATATGCTCGAACTAAAAGTACCCAATGTTCAACATATCGTCGCATTCTCGGAATCAATAAAAGAACACTTATACTATAATAAAGTACCCAATTTTGCAGTTCCTTAGCTTTCCAAAATTTTTTTTCTTTAATTGAGCGTACATATCTAACAGTCTTAGTTGGGACTTTAAAATTTTTTAAAACATTGTCAATTAAATTGATTTCTTCATTACTTAAAGAGTAGGGCATGTTCTTAGTATCGAACCAATATTTCATAAATTGTTTCGCGATACCTAAATTGATCGAATGCATCGAATCAGGAACAAAACCAAAGATAATATCAAAATTATTTAAATTAGTTAAAACTGATTTCTTTGTGAAACCATATACCGATCGTTCCGATGCAATAGATTCATCCATATGTCTTAATGAATCAATTTGATTTCTATCATTTGTTACCTCGTCTAATAAAATATATTTTATACTACCACCTTTGCCAGTAGCAACATAATATCCAGGGTGTAAACACCAGTTACAACCATAGTATCCGTTAAATTGAGTGAGCCCTTGCATAGGCGCGCGTGCGACAGAATCGTCTACTGAGCATACAGCGTATAAATAAATTTTGTGGAGTGCATCTCCGATTTTACAAGTAAATCCATCATTAGATAATAAATTCATACATTTTACAAAGTTTTCGAGAAAAATGTTCATATCTGGCTTGTTTTTACCATACCACATGCCGCAAATAATTGGTTTTGTAGTTCTAATTTTAAAAGGCAACTCGTTTACTATAATTTGAATTGGCCAAATCGAAAAAGTAGAACTTTCAAAAACTGGTGAACCATCACTGTTAAATGTCGCAGTGATGAAATTATCTTTTCTATCCTCTGGTAAAGAGTTTCTTAATTTTTTATAAAACAAGCCATTGTGAAATTCATGAATATTGATACTATCTGCTGCTCGTGCTTCAACTATTGACTCATAGTAAGACCAATTTTGTTCTAAGTAGTGAGCTAATTCTTGTTCTGGATTCATAATTGAAAAAAAGTCTTTATAACTTGGACACTTTAAAGAAAAAACGTAATCGCAAGCGTCACAACGTGCATTAGAATCATTTTCTCGATTGTATTGTTTAACGTAACTCTTACACCTTGGGCATAGAGAATGATATTCAGTCTTGCTTTGCCAATTGAATAATTTATCAACACGACTGCGCGAAGACGGTAAAACTGACGTTCCAAAAAAAAGATTTAACATTTTAAACAGATCAGCTATAGCTGTTTGAGGTAAATTATATACTAACGAAAACTTTAATACTGACAAAAGAATTTCGGCTTTGGACACGTTAACTCGTGCATTTATTACATCTCCATTTTCCTCATTTAGAAGCATTTCTGGTAATTCATTTTGAACTTCATGTAGGAGATCATCAAAATCGAGTTGATGATTGATAAAATCTTCTTCGCTTGCATATTCATCATCCTGCTCATCATCTAATAGGTGAAATGCATCTCTCCGTGGATTCTGATTAATTGTTATTAATATTATTAAGCCTATTATAATTAATTCTATCATTGATAAGCTAAATATTAGATATTACTTGGTTCAAGCAGATCAGAAATTAAGTAAACATGGCCTAATTATCAAAAAATATGTTGTACCTGGATTGTCATAAATTTCTTATTTCACATGAGCGATTGTCTGACAAATGTTTCTATGTTGAAAAATGCTTCCCTGACCAACTACGAATTATTAAAAATAGGCAGAAAAAGAAAAAAATACTTTAAATTCCAACTTTGATTCTTTGTAATCGAAGAGGCGGGTCGGAAAAAATTTGAAAAAATTTGAAAAAATTTAAAGTAACATGATAAACTAAGAACATATTTTGGGTCTTGTAGCGATATCTATTTTTTTGACTCTCCATTTCATAGAGAATATCCTATATTATGTTATCACCGGATATTAAACATTTTAAGTCTTAAAATTGACGAAAACATGGTTTCAAGATCAAGAGTAAAAAAATACCGTCTTAAAAAAATAACGTTATTGAATGACGTTATGGAATGACGTTATGGAATGATGTCAATTATTGTATCACAAATTGGAAAAAATAACGTTATTTTAAAATGCTATTTTTAAAAAAATTACGTAATTTTCATTATCTGCGCGAAATGACGTTTTTTTTAGTTGCAAAAATTATTATATAAATATACTATAATGAACATCAATCTAAAATGACGTTATTATCGGAAATAAATTATTTATTGAACAAATAACGTCAATTCAGTTCAAAATGAGGTTAGACATTACGTTAACAAATGACGTCATTTAAAAACAAAAATAATTATCGAGTAAACAATGTCATGAAAATAACGTTTTTTTTAAATGACGTTCTAGAATGACATTTTTAATTAATTGTTTTAGCTCTCTCTTGATTTTTTTTTCTCGAAAACGATGCACTTTTATAATAATTTCATAAGGACCAAAATGTAGACCAAAATGTAGAATTTAGAATTCATTAAGAAATGCTCTCAAATTTTTTAAAATTGATCCGGTATCCATATAATTCCCAAAAAAGTATCATTCTGTTTTTAGTGAAAATTTCTCCTCTGAGGAGAAGTAAATTCATGAAAATAGTCATAAAAACGCCAAAAAATGCTTAAAATTCCAACTTTACCTTTCTATAACTTGAAAATTAAGTGATAGAAAAAATCTGAAAAAGTTCTGAAGCAGACATCTAAAGAATATTGTAGCAATGTTTTGAGGGGGTCGATGAAAAATTGAGTGCACGTTTTGTCAAAGAATCGCTCATATACATTCTTACATTTTTATATCAAAACAAAAAGTATCATAAGATTGTGGAAGTTATTTGTCCAACATATGTTTCATTAATTATTTAATTGTATTTTATGATACAAATAAAAATATTTGTGTACTGGGATATTGTACTACAAAAGCTATGAAAAAATATATTTTTTTATAGATACTCCAAAAAATTGATCGATGAAAAATTATTTTATTTTTTTAAAAAATTTTAATTTCTTGATGATATAAAACAAAAAATGTATTCAAATACTTAGTATGCAAAGTGGCAAATGATTAATTTGCAATCATTTTACGTGCTAACTAAATGAGTTTACTGTTAAAATAGAATTAGATTTTAAAAGAAGACAACGGTTTACACAAAGTTTTGTTAAATCAGCCATCATTCATATAATAAGCAGACCACAATAAAAAAAAGTAAGTAAAAACTGTATTAAAAATTAGTACGTATATAATATTAGGTATAATTAAAAACATTATAAATATATGAATACTTAAAATTTTTATTTTTCAGAAAAAGAAACAATTTCTTGGAATACGATAAAACTGTAATGTAGTCTTGACACCTTAATCATATATAGCTTTTGTAATATGCTTACCTCAAATTCATCTTCTAAATCAGAGTTCGATGATTTACTAATGGATATTGTATCATTTAATGAATTTAACTCCTCATTGCTCGGATTAATTGACTCAGAATAAAAGTCTCCAATTGTCGAAGAAGATTCTTCTCCTGAAGAATTTTCTGATTCTTTAAGTATATTTTTAACAACCTGAAATAACAAAATTATAAATTACTCAATTCAAATGTGAGTTTTTAAATAAACATAATTAGGAAATGCATAGTACTGGCAAGAGGACTAATAGTACAAAAAAATGTTTTTCAGTCTATTGTTAGGTGAAGCCAAGCTTAATCTTTCAGATAAAATCACTAAAGTAAAACAAGAAATACAGTGCTTAGCACTTAGTCTCGCAAACTTGTAGAAACGTATACAAAAACGAACAGATTACAGATTAAAAGATTAAGTAATACTTATAAAGACTGCCAGTTAATGGAAGTACAAGAAAATCTTTATCATTAATAAGAGAAGAACAAGAAAAAGAAGATTTAAATAAACTTAAATAAAAAAAGTTTAGAAAACAGACATTAAATTTAGTTCAAAATTTTTAAGTTTGATTTTAAATACTCACTGAATAGTTGTTATGCCATCGGTCATTTTCCATACTCGAATCTGAAGAATCATCCCTTATTCTTTGCTTCCTTTGTAGTTTTCTATGTCTCGTAGATTTTGGGGTTCTTGCATTGAAATCAAATCTTTGTAAATGATATCTACTCATATTTAATATGAATGATCTGAAAGAAAGTCATGTTTTATTTTTAACACAAATATGTATTGCTCATGATCTACAAATGTATGCAGAATAAATATTTTATATATATATATATATTTATTTATATGGGTGATTCTCTGACAAATCGAGCGCGACTTTTTTTACCCCCCCCCCCCCCATATTTTTAAAACATTCCGGACAAATCTGTGGGTACTCCTCAATTTTTTCAGATTTTTTACATCATTTTTATATAAGTTACAGAGGCTCAAAGTTGATATTGTAAGCATTTTTTGCATTTTTGCCTATTTTCATTAATTTAACATTTTAAACATTTTAAACATACAACATTTTTTTAGTAAATTTGCTCTAGTTTAAGGAAAAAATGTTGCCAAAGTCATACATATATGTTTGCTTCTACGTATAAACCTTTTAAGCCTTAAAATCAAGTTTTCAGCTTGTTCAAGCAGGCTTATCGCAGCCAAAAAAATGTGAAAAGATAGTTGAACTCATAATGAAAGAAACTGTTAAAGTCCCAGAATGGCAGAGGCCTTGATTTCTCTGTGAGAAATAAATATATCAGCTCATTTATTAAAAAACACAATTTTATGAAAAATAACTTGTTTAGCGTACCAAAATATTTAGGTAAAATAGTGAAATATTAGCATAATCCATCGGAATTTTGTTGCACTACATTATAAAAATGCTGTAGAATATCCCTACAGAATCAGTTTTAACATTTATAATAATTAAAATAAACTAAACATGATTTTATACTTTGAAAAGCGCCTCCGCGTGCCATATACTTAATATATAATTGTTTCAAGGATATTTGACTTATATAAAAGTCAAGAAATCATTAATTATAATCGATACATCCATGATCATTATTCACTTTAATTTAGTTTTATTAAAAATCAATTTTAGAAAGCATTTTTTAAGAGAGAGCAAATGAAGTTCTAGCAGAAGCGACTATCTCCATCTCTCTCTAATAAAAGCATAAAAGTACTTAAATTAGACTTTGGAACAAATTACAAAAATTTTTAGGAAAGATTGACGGTAAAAAAAGTAGATGGCAATATTCTATGGGATCTAGTGAACAAAACAGAGTAGATCAGAAAAGCCAAGAAACATTCATTAGATGAGAAAATAATTTTGCAAAAAAAAAAAAATTACAGCAAGTTATTTTTCATAAAATTGTGTTTTTTAATAAATGAGCTGATATATTTATTTCTCACAGAGAAACCAAGGCCTCTGCCATTCTGGGACTTTAACAGTTTCTTTCATTATGAGTTCAACTATCTTTTCACATTTTTTTGGCTGCGATAAGCCTGCTTGAACAAGCTGAAAACTTGATTTTAAGGCTTAAAAGGTTTATACGTAGAAGCAAACATATATGTATGACTCTGGCAACATTTTTTCCTTAAACTAGAGCAAATTTACTAAAAAAAATGTTGTATGTCTTTATAATGAAAAATGCTTCCTTACGGCTCTATAAATTAATGAAAATTGGCAAAAAATGCAAAAAATGCTTACAATTTAAACTTTGAGCCTCTGTAATTTACATAAAAATGATGTAAAAAATCTGAGAAAATTGAGAGGTACTCGCAGACTTGTCAAGAATGTTTTAAAAATACTTTTTTTTGGGGGGGGGGTCTATATTTATATATTTATTTTAATTAATATTATATATGATTCTCTAAAAACCAATATAATCATTGATAAATAAATTTGAGGTTATACACGTGTTTGTAATTTATATGAGAAGTTAAAGGATTGTATGCTACAATTATTATATACTTACATATAAGTACACTGATTTTATCAATTTTTTAAACGTATTCAATAAACAATAAAACACTGTAACTTTATAGTTATAGAAACTATAACCCTATTAATTGAAAAAACTTCTACAAAAAATTAAAGCAGTTACTATATTACTTGTATCTACTGCATATATATATATATATATATATATATATATATATATAAGTACACTGATTTTATCAATTTTTGAATAATATTGAATTAACAATAGGACTTTAACTTTAATTCAGAAAGGCTTGTGCAAAAATGCAAAATAGTTCCATATTACTTATATTCATGGCATGCACATGTAAATAATATTTCAGTCTACTGATCCGTTCAGTTCAGCAGTTATTTGAGTGGGAAATCATTTATGCGCAACAGGTCTTTGTATAAACGTGGATACTTGTAAATACAGAGCGTAGCAAAGGTTATTAGTCTCGCATAAGAAGTTCTATTCGTTTTTATGTTATAATATGTTATGTTTATTATTTAAAATTTTTGCAATAATTTATAATATGTAATATCTAAATGAACATCACTATTTATATTATTGTATAGCAAATAAAAAACACTTCAATGTTATTAAACTGAGCACAGCTTATATTACAAATTTTACGGTCACATTACTTTCTATGGTGTGCGCATAAACGTACAAACCTATATTACATGTAGAGTATTCCCATGTGCTCGAAGATTCCCACATGCTCGAAGATTCCCGCATGGAGACAAGCCCGCCTTTGTCTTTAGAGCTGGCTCGAAATTCATCAGAGTTTGGTAAGAATTTATGTACTTATTAAATTATAAAATATGTAAAAAGCTATCCGTGTGTCTGTTTTTTCACGAATTCAAATTGCTTTTTTGGTGCATAGCTATCACTTTTTGGTAGTGTTATAAATCGGTTGTCATATATAATATAATAGATAACCTACAATTAATTTTGAAGGAATAGTACGGGTTCAAATACATATACTTATAAGTAAAGGCAAGATAATAGAAGTGTTTTAGAAGTATATAAATAAATATGATAATTGATTCAAATATTTGATAAATGTCCAAAAAGTGAATATAAGCGTATAAGTGATAGATATGAATTGACATTTAAATATGAAATATGTGATTAAGCTTTCGACAAAAAAATGTTCATATCTGAGTATCATATTTATGTCATTTAATTTCTGAACAAAGATAGATCTTCTTTATGTCGGATTTATCACACATTTTATCACATATTTCATATTTAAAAGTTAATTAACATTTATCACATTTATGCATCAGTTATTGCATTTATTTATGAAAACATTTATATCACTCATAAATTTTAGACATTTATCACATGTATATAACAATTATAAAGTAAAGAAACTTTATCTAAATATATTAATCTTTATGCAGGGATTCAACGCTACATAAATTTGACACTCGTTGAAAATGTTTTGCAAGGTGTAGAAGAGCATTTGTTCATCAAGACTGTCTCATACGACAAGACTTAGAAGACGGACTGGATGAAATGTAAAGAAATATTCGCATATAATATAAACAGGTAATAAATTAATTACTACGTGTTATTAAGATATCTCAATCCAACAATCTTGGAGACTTAATCGCTATATAGTGATTAGTTAATAAATTAATATGTATATTTCTAATAACACATGCTATCTGCATATGCTTCAGAATTAGAAACAATTTTTTAGTATCAAGCATATTCAAAACAATAGTTTCTGTTGTAAAATCACAATCTGAAAGAAATTGTATTCAGCGCTTTATAACATTTGGAATTGTTTTCAAAATAGGTTTAAGCTTTATGTTATAGGCTCTTTCATCAAATCTATTGACATTTTTACCAATTTTTATTAAGTTGTATATTTACAAGATTTATATTTTTATTCAAATTATTATTTACAGGATTTGAGTTTAAATTTATATTTTTAATCAAATTATTATTATTATTTATAGAATAATAAATGAATTCCATAAGTTAAACTCATGTAAATTTTCATAAAAAATTGTTTTCAGCGATTAACAACATTTTGAATTCTTTTTAAAATAGGCTTAATCTTTATGTTTTAACTTTGTTAATAAGCTTGTAATAAGTGATTACCTTATTGCTGTTATCAAATTATAAATTTTAAACCTACACTGAAAACAATTCAAAATGTTGTTAAGCGCTGAATACAATTTTTATGAAAATCCATTTACTCAAAGAAACTTGCCATCGAACAGTCGTTTTGACACTTTTAAACTATGAAATACATTTATTATCAATTAATAATAGTAATTTGAATAAAAATATAATTTGCATATCTTTTAAATACAGAATTTAATTAAAATTGATAAAAATATCAGTAAAACTGCATGTTAAATATCATTTAATACCTTGATACGCAGTACTTCAATTTTATAACTTCAAGGTATATTTATAGGCTATTCCTACTATTTAAGATTTTTAATCAAAACATATTTATGTAAATTATGTTAAGGAAGACAATCAACTCTCCGTAATGGAGAAACCACAGGATAATGAAGAATCGGACAGTGGCTTCTCACTTCAGAATTCTGATAATGAGCATAGAAGTGGAAAGTATGCAGCTTCACGTCTTTGCATTGAGAAAGATGTAAAAATCATCAGCGTCAAAGACATCAAAGATTTCACTTCACACACATTAGATAAATTTCCTTACAATGCATACGTAGCAAATGGTGTTAATTCTGATGATGAAATAGTGTATGAGCCAGCAAGCATTCTTGCTGTAGCGCGTAAGTTTAAATTATATTCGTAAATAAGTATAAATACTAATAAGTAACTAAATGATGACTTTTACTTTTTAGAAACTAAAGCGGAATTGGAAAATAGAAAAAAAAGATGGCCAAAACCTGCAAAGCGTAAAAGTGACATAATTTATGAACTTGCACAAAAGTCATTGAAAGATGCAGAGAAATCCGAAAAGCCAAAAACCGAGAAGTCCGAAAAAACAAAAACTAAGAAAGTCAAAAAGGTATATTTTAAACATATATTTTTAGCTAATTAAAGTATATGAATTATAATCTATGTAATTTTTGTTCTTTCACCAAAGGGAGAATCTGCAATAGTGATAAAGGACCAAGAACAAGTTGATGAAAAAATAGCTATTTTGAAGGGAAAAAAATTAAATTTTGATATAGGCTATAGCACAGAGAAAGTTCAAGAATTACATACAGAATTAGAAGGAGAGCATCAAATAAATCAACAAAAAACTGGAAATACACCTTACGTGGGTGCCTGTTTCACTTCATCAGGGAAGATTTTAGATAATTCCTCTAGGCTAAAAAAATCTAGAATGATCAAATCAGCAACATCTAAAAAGAAATCTAAAAATACTGAGTTATTGAATCAAGAACATTCTCCTATTGCCAAATTATCTGATCAGTGCACTAGTCGGCCCATATCTCCTATCGTGATTATTGAAACAAAGTCTTCAACGAAAAAATCACTAGCTACTTCACAGGAATTCTCATCATTCGAAAATCCTTCTCCTCGTACGAGATCATCTGGTCAGCTCACTGGTGAGAACTTATCTCCTAGCTTAGTATTTAAAAAGTCAAAGTCTTCAAAAAGAAAATTTGCAACTATTTCACAAGAACCCAGTAACTCGTCATTTGAAAATCCTTCTCCTCGTACGAGATCATCTGACCAGTACATTAGTCCGACAAAATCTCTTACGTTCGAAAAACATAGTTCTCCGGATGCCATATTATCTGCTGAGGACACAACGAATGATACCTTCAAATCCTCTGCTGCGACGAGTACATGTTATGAAGAGAATCGTTTAGAAAAAAGTCCTGATCAAGAAAATATTATGCAATCTATTGTTACTACACCGCCATCCTCATCACGATACTGGAAGCCTAAAGGAAACTCGTCCAAAAATAAAGGTGATGAAATTTTGTATATAAATGAATCAATTATTAATTCAAAGATTGTTATAAATTGTTTTAATTTTTATAAATTTATTTACAGCTCTTCAAAAGAAAAACAGTTCTAAAGGGAAGATAAAAACGAAAGAATGTTTGTACGATTCTGATGATTATGAAAGTTCTGACTTACCAAAAATGCCAAAACTTAGTAAATGGCAGAGTGCTATCGTAAATCCAGATACTGGACTTCAAGTGCAGGTATAAATTAATTTATTAATATATTTTGAGGTATCTAGCGATCTTAAATTGTAAAAAATCACATTGTTTTTTTTCTTGAATATTCTCTAAAAAAGTTACTTTTTCAAATGGACATATTTATGAAATAATGCTTACTTTACAGAAAACTATGTGGCATTTGCATTATGGAGTTTCAGTACCATATAAGAATTGGAAATTGGCATTAAAAGCTAAGAGTTCATATGGATTTTTAAGAGAATTAGTAGTTCCGCATATCTGGAGCCAAGACGAATTTGTCAAGCGGGCTGTACAAATTGAAAGAACTACTACAAAAGATAGGGTGCCATTAACTCCGAGAAAAAAAGAAGCTGTAAGAAGTATGTATCGTTTTCTTATTTCAGCTTAAAAATCACAATTTTTAACATGAATTTATTCTGTTGCGATAAATTTCGAAAAAAAAGTTTTAATTTATTTTGATTCATTTGCAGGAGGTTACGTTCAATTTCTTGTTGAGAATGGTTTTATAAAGCCCCAGATATCTACTACAGATGAAAAGAAAAGTCGTGATAAGAGAATAGCAAAATTCGGACGAGAACTCGGCGTAATAATTGCTCAAGAAAGAGCGAAATTAGCAGCCCATGATATTACCAGTGATGACACTGACTCCATTGCTTCATAGACTGTGAAGATACGAAGTTAATGATGATCTAAACTTTTTCAGAAAGTCACTGGATTTTTCATAAACTGAATATACACTTTTAATTGAGATACTCATTATTTTTTTAGAGCGTACTTAAACGCGTACTTATAATTTTATTTGATGTTAATACAATATAATTCTAATAACTTTTCTTTTTGTATACTAACACAATTCTAATAACTTTTTTTTTATATACATTGAGTACTACAACTTTAGTACATTTTATAGTATACTTTCGTATTTACACGCCTACCTATAATTTCATTTATAGTTTCATTAAATGATTTATAAATGTGATTGATAAATCATTTGTTTTTTGCATACTTAAATGCGTATATTATATTTTCATGTATTAATATGAATCAATCCAAAAATATATATTTTTTATTTTGAATAAAATATAATTCATATCAAATATTCATTTTTTTAACTAAGTTCCTGGAACTCCACAATGAGATAGCAATATCCTTAAATAAAAAACGTCCTTTTTATAGCAACATCATTTTGAATAGGATTATTATTATTATCATGTAAAAAATTAGTTGAGGAACAACGTTATTCTATGCAAAATGCTTTATTTAAAAAATTATATTATTAAATTATTTTTATTCATATAATATTAAGTTAAACCACATTCAATTACGTAAAATTACGTTATTGACAATGGTCTACTTAAAAAAAACGTTATTTCGAATTTAAAACAAAGTGAAAATCATGTTATTTTTTTGAATACGTCATAACTATTTAAAAATAACGTCATTTTAAAAAATAAGTATAATCGATAAATGACGTTATTTTGTTTCTACTCATTCCACAGTATGTAACTAACGTTATTTAAAAATAACGTCATTTTCCGGGAAAAATTATTTGAATGAGTAAAATAACGTTATTTCACGTATTAAATATAATCGAAAATGACGTCATTTTATGTCTCCATTCACTCCTCTGCATGCAAATGACGTTATTTAGAGTAAAAAAGGGTGTGTAAATAACGTTATATAACGTTCAAAAAGGTCCCAATTTGAAGCATCACCCATAACGTCATTCAATGACGTTATTTTATAACGTTATTTTATAACGTCATTATTAGCACTAGGGATCTGCACAAAATAGCGACTTATTTTGTAGGCCGAAGGCCGACTCCACTTTATGGTGCTTCTCGATTTTCATAAAACCATGAAGCAACACTTGGATACCAATTTTAGCAGTATATAGACATTGTGTCAGCCTAGCCAACTGCAGGAATTTTTCGAGTCCCTCTTGTGATTCGTAATCTGTACAAATTGGCGAACGGAGAGGAGCGCCATAGGAAGGCTATATTTTTTTTCTATATTTATTAAAAATCAGACGGGGAATTTTAGATATGAATATTAGCAGGGCCTAAATCTGTCTAAATCTAGCTTATTGCAGGAATATTTCCATCCCTCTTGTGATTAACAATTTGTTTAAAACGGAGACTGGATTTGTGGGCTGTGAGCCAACTTGAGTTTTTCGTATTTCGTCTGCACAAAATGAAAACTAAATGGGAACGTCAGAGCCAGGCTTCAGTTTTTCATATCTCCCGATTTTTTAAAAATCATAGATAGAACGTTCCGCTTTAATATTAGAAGAGCATAACTCTATGTGATCCTAGCTAGTTGCACAAATTTTTCCCATCCGTCTCGCGTCAAGCCATCTGCAAAAATGGCGACTTAATTGGTACGCCATAGGCATGTTTCAGTTTTTCGTACATATCGATTTTTTAATAATCGGAAATCCAATTATGGATACCAATATTAGCAACCCATGAATCTGTGTAGCTAATTGCAGGAATTTTTCCGTCCCTCTCGTGATAAGCAATCTGTTCAAAATGGCGACTGAATTGGTGCACCACAGGCAGACTTGATTTTTTCGTAGGTACCAATTTTTTAAAAATTATAAATCAAAAATTCGGTACCAATATTAGAAGAGCTTTAATCCGTATGATCCTAATGTTAAGCATTAATCCGTGTGATCCTATGTGTGATTAATCCTAATGTTCTTTTGATATTTTTGTCCTAAGCTTTCATTTAAGTCCTCATACGTGAGAATCACAGCTACGAACGCAGAGAAAACCATACCTCGCATTTCCAAAAGGGCTTCTTCAAAGTATATATAGCCTGGCTATAGCGCCTGACGGCGGCGTATTTAGTGACGCACCTTATATTTGCCATCGTGGCGCTGCCACGGCCCTTGATCATAAAATCTTGTACAGGTCTAAATTTTTGTAAGAAGGTCAAATTATAATATTTTTATTGACAAAACGGGAAAATGTTGAATTAAAATCAGAAATTGAATTTATCATACACAGTATACGTATATACATTTTGTTCAATTCATCAAATATATATTTTATTATGTTTTAGAATATTAAAATTATCTGTTATTATTACATAAAATTACATCTCATTTACATAGTATGATAATCAACGCGCGCATGCGCTCGCTAATAATACCCCAGTAATATATTAACAGTATATACTAAGTAGTGAAATAAGCCCATTAGTTCCTCTGTCACTGCCTTTGATCCCCTATCTCGCAACCTACTTTAGTTCTCTTCTGTTCTAACTACCGATGAGATCATTTTGGCGCTATTTCCCTGCTTTCGAGAATAATGGAATAAAGTGTTTGCATCATTCATTCATCATCATTCATATAGTAAATTTTCAAGTTGAAATCAAATGTTCAATATGAATTGTAAGGATTTATCGAATTTAGATGATTTGTCCAAAACACTGATTGTGGACCCAATAGTTGGATTTAAAACCAAAAAATATAATTTTATTACTTTAGAATTGTCAAAAAAATTAGAAATAAGTTTAAATTTAATTTTGCAAGAATTCCACCTTACGAAAGATGTGCATGATGGAGTAAAGAACTTAACAAATGTTTGTTCTACAGAAAAAGTATTCACACAGTTGCAAATTTGCAAAAATGATATTGTAGAGCAAATGTTTCACATGTATTTGTGGTGTATAAAAAGTGTAAACGTATCGATTTCGAAGTGCACAAGATATTCGCAAGATCAAAATTGTGGAGTTAAGTTATTGCTCAAAAAGATTTATTTAAAAATAAATATCTTGATGTTTACGGAACTATATTAAAAATTAATTCAGAAGAGATAGCATTTTTTAAATCGAAAAACTGTGATTACTCAGTTTCATAAATGACAAATCTGAATCTCTGTTTGTTGGCCCTGCAGCTTTGCTGAATCATAGTTGCGTTCCAAATTGCAAATATTCTTATATAGGACATGGTCGTGTTAGTATCAGGATTATCAAAGATATTAAAAAGGGTGAAGAATTATTTACATACTACGGGCCAGACTATTTTGACAAAGGGAATACAGATTGTGAGTGTCAAATATGTGAGATGAAAAAAATGGAAACATTAGCAAAAGACAGTAAGTATTTTTTGAATTGGAAAAATTATGATATTTCATTTGATGCCTTAAATATTAGATTACCCACCGTTTTCAAAAACTAAAAAATTAAAATTTTTAGAATAGAAATATCTAGATATCTCAGTTGGTTATCTTTTTGAATATTTTTATCGAAACATTTTGAAATTCCTTATCAAAGTGACAGCCTTTGGTGTGAAGCTTTGATATGTGCATATGATAGATTGTAGGTACATATAGTTTGAAAGCTGTTCATTATTCATAATATGTATAATTTTTCAATGTTTTATCAGATCTTTCAAGAAAACGAATTAATATTTCATTAAAAAAGAATCGAATCACAAGTATGTAACAATAATTAGTATTTGAATATACGTCTGTTGGCTATTGTTTTCAATATGTAAATCTAAACATATAAAAGTGTCCTTTTTAATATGATTTAATACTTGAATATGAAATTTTTCTATGATTTATGTAGTTTTTAAAGTCGTAAATTTTTAATAACCTGCACAAATTTCCTAATTTCTATTATGACAACTTATAAGAGTACAAAATAATATCTTTATAAAAAATATAATGCTCTTAGCTACTTAACAGAAATCATTAATTTATTATACTTCTACTCGCTATTTTTTTTAATTCTTTAATTCGAGCATTTTAAAGTGTAATCAAAATAACCTGTAAATGTGATTTCAGAGCTCTTTTGATCATCATATTTAAGAGGTTTTACCTGAGTTAAACCTGAAAAAATAACTTATTAGTTAACAGGTAAAAAGAATTATGTATAGGTAAAATAAAAAAATATCTTTTTCGTAGGTACAGTATTCAGATTAATTGTAATTTTACATGTGCTTAAAAAATTATATACCTATAATTACTACATAAACAATACTTACGTTTTACATTCACTATCGTTTGTTCTCAAATTTATATTTTTTACTGTAACAATAGGTAATTGTGTTTATTAATTTAATTATATTACTCTCCTGAGCATAAAAACAAAGTTAAGTTTAGGCTAGTCGTGCTTTTATAATAGATAAGACCCAAATTTTTTACTTTCAACCTATGTAAAGCAACTATCAAGGTATGAAAAATACGCGTGCAGTATTTAATGCACTGTCTTATGTTCTTACGGTCTATTTGACAACTAAAGAATATTTGAACATAACTACCAGTATCTCACGATAACGATATTTTCTGTCGCATTAAATAATGTTAAGTATTTGAACAAATTTGAAAATAAGCGTGTAATAAAGTAATCAATATAAAAAGTCTATGATTTTATTAAAATTGAGCTAATTACTATATGTAATGATTCAGTAAATAATTTGTTTTTTTTTAATAAAATTGGGTTTTATCAAAAGGAGTCTATAAAAATCAATTGTTTTGAATTAACAAATGCGCTATGAGATAAAATATGAAGAATACGCAATTATGATAAATTGTATATTTTTATTATTTTGTCTATAATTTTGTAACGAAATTTTTTCGGAAAAAGAGTTTCAGCAGCATATTCTATAGTAAATTTACCTTTAAAAAATCCAATAAAAAACATTTGATTTTTTTGAATCTTGTCTCAGGCATACCCCTTAAATTAAATATAATATTAAAAGATTTGGGACGACGTGATTGAAAAATGGCTTATGAATTAGTTGGAATTTTAATTTGTTATCAGTTTTTATAAATTAGAAATCAAATAAAACTTGTTTTTTTTAGTAATATCTCAATGTATTATAGTGTACTAAAACAGCATATACATTGTCTGTCCCAAAACCTGTTAATATTGTTTTCCAGAGGTGCATAAAACTTCTGCAAAGGGCTTGTGCTTAATGATTATGATCAACTGTGAGCAAAAAATCTTGAACTTCCCCTTCAAACGCTCTGTTGAAGCTAGGGTTGGTTGTACTGAACTAATATAATGCAATTCTGTCAGGTTAATTAATAATGTGGACCTGTGGTTAATGATTATGATCAACCGTGAGCAAGAAACCTTGAACTTCCCCTTAAAATTTTCTGTTGATGCTAGGTTGGTTGTACTGAACTAATATCATGTAATTCTGTCAGGTCAATTAATAATATGGACCTGTGTTTAATGATTATGATCAACCGTGAGCAAGAAACCTTGAACTTCCCCTTAAAATGCTCTGTTGAAGCTAGGTTGGTTGTACTGAACTAATATCATGCAATTCTGTCGGGTTAATTAATAATATGGACTTGTGTTTAATGAATATGATCAACCGTGAGCAAGAAACGTTGATCTTCCCCTTCAAATGCTCTGTTGAAGCTAGGTTTGGTTGTACTGAGCTATGCAATTCTGTGAGGTTAATTAATAATATGGATTTGTGTTTAATGATTATGATCAACCGTGAGCAAGAAACGTTGAACTTCCCCTTCAAATGCTCTGTTGAAGCTAGGTTTGTTGTACTGAGCTAATATCATGAAGTTCTGTATATTAATAACAGGTATATTAATAACATGAAATAATTTTCTGATTTTTATTATCTCACCTTCCACGAGTAAGTAAATAATACCTGATACTACTATACTCTGTTGCAAATATATAGGTTGATATCCATATGTTTTATCCATATGGATTATCCACATGGATTAACATGGATTCCATTTGGATCTAAATGGATTACCGATGTGGAAAACTATATGAAAACTTTGAATTAATTATTTATAAACATAATTGTTATAGTTATGTTATTGAAACGCTTGTACTTACCCCAGTACGTAATCGAGAATCATACCTTCAACATTTTTTTCATAGTCCGATCCTCTATTATTGAGCCACGAAAACATATTATACTTAATGTTTAAATTTATTCTCTCACAATCTGTATTACTCTTTTTTAAAACTTATACATTAATTTTACAGTTTAAAAATTAATTATATCAATTGTATATGATGCCATTTATGAAATTTAAAACATCTCTTTAAATTAAACATAAAATTATTCAAAATATTTTACTTAGCAAGTGTGGTACAGTTTGAAAAAATTTTAAAATTCGAAAAATTTATAAAATTATATCTTCTACATCGTTCTATATAATTAGTACATAATTAGAACAATATAAATAAGTAATTATCATTTTATATTCTTAATTAGGGGCACTCTATTAAAATGGTGAATGTGGCCACATATTTGAATTTTCTAACAGCAATATGTTTACCATATTTTCTGATCTTTGAAAAAGTGAATGTTTTCTTTAATTCATATAATAGTGTATAAACATTTTTAATTGTCATATTTTTGGATATAACAATTTTTGAAATAAATTTTTATGTTTCATACTCTTGTGTGCCTTACATATGTCAATTCGTAATTGTAGGTCTCACAACAAAATCTAGCTAATGTAACCGATTCTTTGTTCTTTACATGTAAAAACTATTTTCAATGAATTTGTAACTGTTTTTCAAAAATTTGATTTTTTTTTAATTTTTCCGAAGTTTTACCATAACTTTCTAGGAAAAATGTTTCTAATAATTTAATTAAGATTAATTTAAGAAAATCTTTTCAAGTTTCAAAAATATGACATTATCATACAATTGATGCAATTAATTATTTTAAAAAATTGCCAATAATCCAGATAATGCTGTAAAATTATTGTAAAAAGTTCTAAAATGTAGTAATATAAATTATGAGAGAATAAATTTCACCATTATAAGGGGGTGGCTAAATTGAGGGCTAAATTGAGGCTAAATTAAGGAAAGCCAATGGTATAGGAAAAAGCGAAATAAATACTCGAAGTAAAAGAAAGAGCTATAACGTCCATTGTACAAAATCGAAAGAGCTACAAGTGTGTACGTGAGGCAGAAACAAAGGATTACGCGCTGGAGCCCAGGCGACGGCCGGTGAAAGCGGGAGCGAGGATTAACGTAATCACGCAAGGCTGGGTTAAACCAAATCGAACCTAACACAATTGGGCATTTCGCAATTGCGTGCCAGTAGTGCTCTGTCTCTTCCTCTCCTCCCAGGTAATTACCTTTTCGGCGGTCCTTTGGATTACTAGGCGCTGCTCCTACACCATGCTTATTGTCATGAATGCATGTGCTTCAAGCTGAATTACATGCTGGGAATGACGGTTGTAAACCGTCATATCCCCCCTCCTTGACACTGGGTAGCCGAGGATATACCAGCTCTCGATCTCTCATCAGCATGTTCGCAAACAAGTATCAGGGTGATCAGCAAGTTAAACAAAAAGAATATAAAAATTTCAAGTAACTTAACAAAAGATTTGACTTTCATACTAAAGCATAGAAGGCAATAGAAAAAGTAATAAAAAAATTTTAAAAAAATGTTTTCCGGTATTTTCCTTGAGAGAGATATGCAAAGGAAATGTGGACTTAATGCTGGGGAAATAATGAAGTCATCTGGGCTTCTTTACCAAATTAAATATTTATTTTTGCCCATATTGGAGTTACATAGGTTCCGGCCGGGGCCATGCGTAGCGCTGGAAAATAATATAGTCATCCCTGGAGTTGAAGGTCGTATTAGCCGCGGTCTCAGGGGAATAACCTATTACCCGACTCTACCTATCCTAAACAGTTGGCGTTTTTTTATTTGCATGTGTCCGTCGCGGAGATACTTTGACATGTGAAGGCTCATTATTTCTGGAGCCTTTCGGTCTACCGCGTTTTTTACCAATTTAGAGATAGAGGAACGTAATAAAATGCATCTTAAAGTACGTAAAAATCTATGAATTTTCATATAAATTTTGTAAGATCCGACCAATAGGAGCCGAGATACGAATTTTTTCCAATCGATCATTACGCCAAAACTATTAGACATTTTTAGTTTAAATTTGGCAAAGTATTTATTGAAACAATACTTTAAATGATAAAATTTTTCCCGATAGCTACAGAGGGCTTAGTTCGTCTAAAACGATGGATGAACAATTCAAAAAATGCGCGTGCAGCGGTGCGGCTCTCCGGTCCAGCGGCGCGGTGGTGGGGGGACTATCGTGCGGCAGCGGACAGGATTCGTACACGTTAATTATAAATTAATTATCTCAGTAACCAAATCCGCTCCTTAATTACATTTTTTTTCATTCAACGTGTTTTTTTAAAGCTATACTAACAAAATTGTCATAGGTGAAATACAAACATCCCAACTCACCAAATTTTGTGAAAAAGAATCCTTTTTGGCTATGCTCACAAAAATATTTACTATCATCATAAGAATGTTTAGAAGCACAATATATGCGTATAAAGATTGTATAGACAGGCAAAAGAGATTTTTTCTCATAAGAATTGGTGATTTCGGGTATCTGCATTACACGTAGGATAATTTTATTAGCATAACATTAAAGTTGAGAAAAAAACACGTTGAATGAAAAGAAATTAACTCAAGTAGCAGTTTTGGTAACCGAGGTAATCAATTTACAACTAAGGTGTACGAATTCTGTCCGATGCCGCGATGCGCCCCCCCCCCACCACACCGCTTGACCGGAAAGCCGCGCTGCCGCGCGCGCTGATTTCACATTGTTCATCAGTTGTGTTAGATGAACTAAGCCCTCTGTAGATATTCATTATTAAATGTTATTATTTAGAGCATTATTTCAAAAAGCACTGTATCAAATTTCCACAAAAAATGTTTAATATTTTCGGCGTAATCATCGATTAAAAAAAGTCCGTATCTCGGCTCCTATTAAATTTATATGATAATTCATGGTTTTTTACGTACTTTAAGATGCATTTTATTATGTTTATCTACCTTTAAAGTTGGCAAAAAAATTATGTGTTGCTAAAAATTTTGTTAATTATTAATTTTAAAAAAATTCCTTTGTAACATTTATTAAGTACATCATAAGCTATCGATTAATTGCGTTGGATCCATTTATCGTTCAATGGGCAATTTGCAGATGAATTCGAAATTTTAGAGTAAATAATTTTGCAATAGGACGACATTTTGAAATATTGAGATCGGACTTCAATTTTTACATTGTTTGTATAACAAGTCATCTTTGAACGTTTATCCGATGAAAAAAAATTTTTTTATAAAAGCTGTAGTAATGTGAAAACTTGAAAGAATTTTTTTTATTTAACAATTTAACTATGAAAAAAAAAATAATTTTGTGTTTGGCCATACATGTATCAAATTGAAAATTCAATGCTGAACCACTTTCATCTGTACTTTTTTTTACATAAAATGAGTTACAAAAAAGTTATTTGTGAAAAACTAAAAAAAAGTGGTTTTTTGAACTTTATTTTGCAATAATAAGAATGTTCCCGATCACGTAGGAAGTCAAGACTTTACGGTGTCTATCAATCGATTATTACTAATATATTTTGACAATAAAACTAAGCATGGAGGAAAGTGGCTCACTATTTGACTCCAACTATTTGACTCCCTGACTCCCGAACTAGTAATCTTGGTTTTAAATATGCGATTAAATCGCTCCACCGGGTTCGCTTGTGCGTGATACGGAAGTAAAACTTTCGTTTGTATTGTTATCTGAGAAGAATATTTCCAGAATAGAACGCCAAAGAGGAGGAAAATACGCTCATTAAGTGCAGCTTTGATAGTTTTTCCGTCAGCCTTGCGTAAGGGAATGACGTCAATGTGTCTTATGAATTTGTCAAGAAAAATCAGTATGTAGGCGTAGCCTTGCTTGGACTTGAGAAACGGACCCATAAAATCACGGGAGACCACTTCCTTGGGGCTAGCTACTGGTCGTGGCCCAAGAATCCGGCGGGTCACAGCTGTTCTACCTTGCATTACTGATATACAGCGCAAAATCGCACAAACTAATTCAGGTCGCGATACATTCTTGATAGGTTTTACATCTACTTAGATGTCCGGCGGTCAGCTAGCAATGTAACTCCTGCAGTACTTTCGGTCCGATGGGTTATCGTGTAATCGAACCCCTGCAGCTTGAGGGCCGATCTGCCTTAACGTTCAGTCGGATTCCGGAGATTACCCAATCACCTTAGATAGCCTTGGATAGCCTTCCGCGTAGTATTGGAATTTTTCGTAAATAGCCCAGACAACGGCTTAGCATTTGCGTTCGATGACCGAATAGTCACGCTTGGCGCGCGTCAGCACGTGGCTCGCATATTGTATAACGTACTCCTTTGTATCAATTTTCTGCGTTAACATCGCTCCGATGCCAGTGTCCCTGGCATTCGTTTGAATTCCGAACGGTTGACTAAAATGCTGTTTCGCACAGGAGGGAAGTCAGCGGATACGCAATTGTTCTCAATTTGTCGAGAAATGTATGGGTACAATCCAATCATACCTATGAATCGCCTTAGCTGCGAGTGGTTCTTTCGGACCGGGTAGTCCAGAATTGGAGTAACTTTGCCTGGGTCAGGCCTTAGGCCATCTCGGTTAACCATACCCCGAGCTACTTTGCTTCACTGATGACGAATTTATTTTTCTTTCGATTGATAGTGAGACCGGCATCCTTAACTTATTTGAGCATCAATTCTAGCCAATGCAGGTGTTGCTCAATATCTTCCGTGACGATAAAAAATATCGTTTAATTAGCTACAAGCGTGAATTTCGAATTCTCGTCGCTCAGTTGTTGGAAAATAGCGGGCCCTCCAGCGACGTCGTCGAGCATTCAAGTAAACTCGAAGAGTCCGAAACCCGGTACAGTGAAAGCGGCAAGGTGTACATTTTCTGGCTTTATTGTGATCTGGTGGTACGCGGAGCTCAAGTCAACGGTTAAAATATAATAAGATCTTTGCAGCTCACTCAGGATTGCATCCATGTAAGATAGCGATTAAAATAGCTTGTCTTTGAAATAGCGTTGAACTACCGGTATTTCACACAGAAGCGGTATGTACCGTCCGCTTTTTTTACCATACCAACAGGGCTTGATCAACTACTTTTGAGCGTCTAACAACTCCTTCTTCTAGCGTTGTTAGCACTTGAGCGTGCATTTCTTCTTTTAGCTTCGGGAGACTGGATAGTACCTCTACTTGATCGGCCACATCTGTAGCATGCGGAATAAGCTAGCTGCAACCCAACTTTGCTTCTTCAGCTGGCAGCCATTTATTCAAAAGTATTATTAGGCGGCTTCCCTAGGTAATAAATTTTATTGACCTAATAGAAGACTGCATCACAACAGCCGCTACAACAGTGATAGTAACTGTCACCACACAAAACCTGGTAGCGACTACTGCCTTACAGCATCCACGCAAGTGACGTACACCACCGTAACACATCCGAGTGACCAGCAGACAGTCATAGCCCTAAAAATCTACCAGGAAACATGCAGCAAGAACAGCAGTACACAAGTGCATCAAAAACATGCGAACCCTTTCGCGGTGCAACTGAATTGTGGGCCCTTATTCGACACTAGTTAGCAACCTTCTTACCCGCACTCCCGATTTACGGCGGGGGGTAGACTGGCGGCATACGTTGCAAATGAACAGCTAGTCAACAGTACAGCGTATCCGGAAAACGCAACGACAAATGCGTTCACGACGCTGGCGATCTGGAATCTAAAGAACACACGTGACATGGAAAAACTCCCTAGTGAATGGGAAATTATGTTCGACGGGGAAGAATCTAGCTGTGTTGAAAATTTCCTTAAAAAAATAAAAGGGATCAGAAGGTTGTCGTACCTAGATAAGGTAAGCTTGCTAAACCCCCTGCTGCACGGAATGACAGGCTCAGCCCTGATATGGTGCCGACTGTTGCGCCCCAAATGAACAAGATCGGAAGATTTTGAACCGACATCGAGGTTAAACTATTAGCAGAGGCACAGGTCTATAAGCAAAGGAAAAAGGAAAAGGCCCGGGATTACGTTATGGCCGAATTGACGATTCTGAACCGGCTACAGGTTCAGGCACCAGAAATCTTAAAAACTAGCAAGCTCTACGAAAATTTGCTGATTGAAATTCAAATGCTCGAGTCACGGAAGCAGGTCCAGGTTTTAAAGGCCCTATTCACGTTTACGAAGAAAGAGGAAAATCTAATATACGAGCGAGACCTCTACACTTTTTTCCCCCTCCCCGGTTCAAAACATGTGTCTGTTGCCACAGTTTGCATATCATGAGAAGCCGATACATAGTAGGGCCGAATGATGAAGAAACAGACAAAAAAGCTTCACTAATTGTTTTCATTATAGGAAGACCTTTCAGGGGGAAAAATCTTCGTTTTTGTGTCAATTTTTTCAAAACCGATTCTCCTGATTGTCAGTTATCATGTGAATTGCAGTATAAATGCGCAAAATTGCTCAATTACTAAATATAATAAACCTATCGCAGTATACCGCTACTTGAAAGCTCATAACAAATGCAATTCGCGACCGAAAAATTTAGGCTACACCTATTGTTATAGTATACTTAACCCCTTTCCGGTGGTGTAAACGAAATTTTCCAAAAATGTTATTGATAACAACAAAATAATAATTAAATGAAAGCATGATTTTTCTACATTTTTTTAATTTTTAATTCAAAATTTCAAGCCTATTTCCCTATTTTCCTATTTCCAATCCACCTGAACCCCTCTAACCGGTGGAATAAATGTCTAAATAAAAAATATACGTGATGATGGGGTTGGATTGATTTTGAACTTCGCCATGGTCAAAGTGACGCATTAAATTGACAATTATTGAAAAATTTTAAAAATTACTCAAATCGAAGCAAAAAAATCAAGTACATCGATGGCTAATTCTATGAACTTTTTAATCTTGAACATTTTTTCGAGTAGTTTGCTTTTTTCAAGAACAATATTAACAAATAATCACCGTATTTTTATATTTGGAATTTTTTTTAAATAATAAAGAATATTTTTAAAAAGTTCTCAAACCCCCCCTAAAAAATACATGTGTATTCTTTGGATAATTCTAAGAACATTTTATTCTTAGATACTTTTTTCATACTTTTATTATTTAAAAAAAATCCCAAATATGGAAATACGGTGATTATTTGTTAATATTGTACTTGAAAAAAATGAACTGCTCGAAAAAATGTTCAAGAGTAAAAAGTTCATCGATGGCTAATTCTATGAACTTTTTAATCTTGAACATTTTTTCGAGTAGTTTGCTTTTTTCAAGAACAATATTAACAAATAATCACCGTATTTTTATATTTGGAATTTTTTTTAAATAATAAAGAATATTTTTAAAAAGTTCTCAAACCCCCCCTAAAAAATACATGTGTATTCTTTGGATAATTCTAAGAACATTTTATTCTTAGATACTTTTTTCATACTTTTATTATTTAAAAAAAATCCCAAATATGGAAATACGGTGATTATTTGTTAATATTGTACTTGAAAAAAATGAACTGCTCGAAAAAATGTTCAAGAGTAAAAAGTTCATCGATGGCTAATTCTATGAACTTTTTAATCCTGAACATTTTTTCGAGTAGTTTGCTTTTTTCAAGAACAATATTAACAAATAATCACCGTATTTTTATATTTGGAATTTTTTTTAAATAATAAAGAATATTTTTAAAAAGTTCTCAAACCCCCCCTAAAAAATACATGTGTATTCTTTGGATAATTCTAAGAACATTTTATTCTTAGATACTTTTTTCATACTTTTATTATTTAAAAAAAATCCCAAATATGGAAATACGGTGATTTTTCTTAATATTGTACTTGAAAAAAATGAACTGCTCGAAAAAATGTTCAAGAGTAAAAAGTTCTTAGAATTAGCCATCGAATGTACTTCATATTTTTGCGTCGATTTGAGTAATTTTAAAAATTCAATCGCAAATTTTCGTAGAGCTTGCTAGTTTTTAAGATTTCTGGTGCCTGAACCTGTAGCCGGTTCAGAATCGTCAACTTGGCCATAACGTAATCCCGGGCCTTTTCCTTTTTCCTTTGCTTATGGACCTGTGCCTCTGCTAATAGTTTAACCTAGATGTCTTCCAATTCCGTTCAAAATCTTCCGATCGTGTTCATTTGGGGTGCAACAGTCGGCACCATATCAGGGCTGAGCCAGTCATTCCGTGCAGCAGGGCGTTTAGCAAGTTTACCTTATCTAGGTACGACAACCTTCTGATCCCTTTTATTTTTTGAAGGAAATTTTCAATACAGCTAGATTCTTCCCCGTCGAACATAATTTCCCATTCACTAGGGATTTTTTCCATGTCACGTATGTTCTTTAGATTCCAGATCGCCAGAGTCGTGAACGCATTTGTCGTTGCGTTCTCTGGATACGCCGTACTGTCGGCTAGCTGTTCATTTACAGCGTATGTCGCCAGTCTACCCCCCGCCGTAAATCGGGAGTGCGGGTGAGAAGGTTGCTAACTAGTGTCGAATAAGGGCCCGTAACTGTGTTGCACCGCGAAAGGGTTTACTTGTTTTTAATGCACTTGTGTACTGCTGTTCTTGTCTCGGGCTGATATGGCTGGCTTTTCTTTATCAAGGTCTGGTTGAATGTTTGCTGTTGGAATTCTTGGACTATGACTGTCTGCTGGTCATTCGGAGTTGTTACGGTGGTGTACGTCACTTGTTTGTATGCTGTGAGGCAGTAGTCGCTACCATACTTTGTGTGGTGATAGTTACTATCATTGTTGTAGCTGTTGTTGCGGTGCAGTCTTCTATTAGGTCATAAAATTTGTTACCTGCTGATTGACTTATTGTGTTGCTCTGCTCGTATGAGTCAGGGAATTCAATAGTGGGATATCGGGCACTTTCTTCCACGTCGAATTTTATTGTCGAAATATATTATTAGTAATGTACTCAAAGTAACCTCAATTCTTTACTTCAGATCTGATCGGTTTCATTGTTATTATTGCAAAGTAAACTTCAGAAAAGTACTTTTTTTAGTTTTTCGCGAATAACTTTTTTATAACTCATTTTATGTAAAAAAAAGTACAGATGAGAGTTGTTCAGCATTGAATTTTTAATATGATACATGTATGACCGAATACAAAATTAATTTCTTTCATCGCTAAATTATGAAACAAAAAAAAATATTTTTGAATTTTTCACATTGCTACAACTTTTACAAAAAATATTTTTTCCATCGGATAAGCGTTCAAAGATGACTTGTACAAACAATGTAAAAATCGATGTCCGATCTCGATATCTCAAAATGGCGTCCTATTGCAAAATCTTTACCCTAAAAATTCGAGTTCATTTCCAAATTGCCCATGAAGCGATAATTTGATCTAACCACCTTCGATCGATAGCTAATGACTTACTTAATAAACGCTAAAATAGCTTTTTTAAAAATTCATATTCAACAACATTTTTAACAACGTTTCATGAAACGATAATTTGATCCAATCACCTTTGATAGATAGCTAATGTCTCACTTAATAAACGTTAAAAAGAGCTTTTTTAAAAATTCATATTTAACAACATTTTTAACAATGTTTAATGGGCAATTTGAAAATGAATTCGAATTGTTACGGTAAATGATTTTGCAATGGAACGCCATTTTGAGATATTGAGATCGGACATCGATTTTTACATTGTTTGTACAAAAAGTCTTTGAAAAAATCTTTGAACGCTGATACGATGAAAAAATTTTTTTTGTAAAAGCTGTGGCAATGTGTAAAATTGAAAAAAAAATATTGAAAATTCAATGCTGAATAACTTTCATCTGTACCTTTTTTAGATAAAATGAGTTACAAAAATGTTATTCGTGAAAAACTAAAAAAGTACTTTTTTGAAGTTTATTTTGCAATAATAACAATGAAGCTGATCAGGTCCGAAGTAGAGAATTCAGGGTTACTTTCAGTACTTTAATAATAATAGAATTCGACGTGAAAGGAAGAGCTCTATACAAATACAGGACTCCTGGACTATACGCAGCGGTAAGCTTGATGATAGTACCGTCACTCTCACCAAGCTAGAGTTGTCATGCGTTACGCCATCCCGACGTAGGTATTTGCAAATGGCAATAGCTTCACTTTTGCAAACAATCTTTCATCTCCTAGGACTGTTAGTTACACTCTTGAACCTCTTCTTGATGTAGCGATTACTGAAGGATGCTGCGTAATAGCCACAAAGTCGCTTAACTAACCAATATATGTTATTCGTTTTCGCTTATTTATTGTTTGATGTAGCTCTGATGTGGACATATTCCGTGACCACTCTGCAATTTTGTTTTCGATTTCTCCTCTATCAAATGCGGTCGCTTTTAGTTTAAAGGGTTACGCCTGACTTAATTAAATTAGATAAGCTTGTATAAAAAAATGAAAATAAATTTTTTAATAAAAAAGTGCTCTGCTTTAGTTTCAGTGCAACTTTTAAGGAGTAACGTGAGAAATCAAACATTTAATTTCATTTACCTAAACACATAGAACCGTGCACGCAGCAAAAGTTTCCAGTAAAAAACATGTCCCAATCGTATTAGATTTTTGAGAAAAAAAATGAATCTTTTTAAGATTTCAATAGCTGAAATTGAAGATCTAAATAAGCACTTGCGTATAAAAAAAGTTTCATTATGATTGCTTAAATAGAAAACTTTCTACGGCTTTATAAATAAAATTTCTATTTTAAGCCGTTAACTCAGGCATAACCCCTTAAATCTGCCTCAAAATTCATATGCGCCTTATGACAAAAATTCTATTTGTGTTAGGAGTATTCAGAATTTCAAGAATGAAAAAAATCTTATATTAACTTTGAATTAGAAGAAAAGAAAACGAATTAATTTTACTGAGCAGCTATAAAACTAAAAGATTACTTTTAAACAAAAATTTTTGAAAATTTTTTCGGTATCGAGCGAGCGCGCGATGTAAGTAAAGGTTTAGCATTCACCTGACGTCTCTGCTACGCTCGACTTGCGCGCACTATGGCCAAATTTAAACTTTCTCTCTATAAATTTTTCATTGACGCTATTTGCGTGACGCCTGAATTCCCTACAATAGCTAAAAAATGAAAAAACCACGAATAAAGATATGCCACAATAAGGTGGGTGCCAATAGAATGGTGTGGTTAAATCCGCTATAATCGGGAACCAGTGTTGAGGGTAGTCGTAGGTGTAGAGGAAAGTGAGGAAAACACTCGAAGTAAAAGGAAGTTTAAAAATAGGAGTAAGCGCTAGGAGCTCAGGCGACTGCCGGTGAGAGCGAGTACGAAGAGAGAGAGAGAGAGAGAACTACCATTTACAGAGATGCGAAGATCAAGCGCAAGGCAACGAAGTTGGCGGTGTTGACGACAGCTGAAGCTGAAGTAAGGGCGCACGGATATCGGCGGCAACAGCAATAGCAATAGCAATAGCAAGAGGTCTCGGCGTTGGTAGCGGATCCTCGGGTCAGCATCTCGCTCACAGGGCAACGTAATCACGCGAGTCTGGGCTAAACCAAATCGAATCGAACGCGAATCTCTCTCTCTCTCTCTCTCTCTCTCTCCCTCCACTTACTTACCTATTCGGCGGTCCTCTGGACTTCTTGAAGCGCCTCCTGTGATATCCTTATTGTCATGAATACATGTACTTCAAACTGGAGGACATGATGCAAATGACGGTCGCAAACCGTTATACCATTAAGTATAACAAGTGTTCGTGGCTCAATAGTAGATAATCGAAAAAAAATCTCGATGTTGAGGGTTCGATTCCCAATGAGGGGATTTTTTTATTTATTCATTATTATGTACTAGAGCAAGCAAAAGCATTCCAATAACATAATTGTAACAATTATGATCATAAATATTCATTTCCAATTATCCATAAGGATAAAATTTTCCTTTTTAATGTGATGGCCTTTCCTGTGAAGCATTTAATACTTGAATATGACAGGTTGCTGTGGTATATGCAGTTTTTAAGGTAATTCAGACCCACCAGTCGCACTCATCCAATTAGTTCGACAATATAAGACTGAGCATCTGAGCAAATGAAAACAAAAATTGACCAACACTGCCACACGCACACATAAGAAAGCGTATCCGAGAGACTTTGTGTAAACAAACACATATGAGACTCAGAGAGTATCCAATAGCGTTGCTGCTCTTACGCATCGCTTACCCCTCCTTTTTCGTGGATTTCGTAGCGACTAGAGAAAATAGTCAACTTTGCAATACAATTACTTGGAAACTAAACGGAGAATCATTACCAAACTTTTTTTTTAGTTTCAAATAATGTCAAATATCATGAGCTCATTTTTCTTTTTAATCGTAAAAGCCGTTTTTCCGTAATTAAATAAAACGTTGCTTATTAGATGTAGTATACAAGAATTGCATGTTAAATTTGAAACTTTGAATTACAACATCTTGATTTTGGCACGGGCAAATGATCTAAAATTTTGTACGCATATTCGTATCATCATAATAAACGTGTATACGAAATTTTGCAAAAATCCAAAGAAAATTGTTTTTCGGATGAACTACCTTAAAGCTGTAAATTTTTGATAATATTAACTCATTTTCTGATTTTTATTATCACATCTTGCACGAGTACAAAATAAAATCATCATAATAAATTAAGCGACACACTTAGTTACTTAACGAAAATCAGTATCCGGGAAGACCATCATTTTTTTTATATATTTACACTACAATTTGTATGTGAAAAAATTGAGAAAAAGATTTCAAATGCCACCTCCTAAGGGTTTTGGACCTCTCTCTTTCCGAATCTGACGTCTGACTTTGACTAAAATGCACAACTTTTTTAATATGACGACATTAATGGAAAAGCGAAAAGTAAACTTTTTCTTCTATTTCTTACATACTGCTATATTTCTGCATACTTAATTTTTCAAAAAAATGGCACCAGTCCCGACTCGAATTTCAATATGGTTGATAGAAGATGGCGGTTAATTGAACAAATTATTTTTACATCTTTGTGCATTTTTAGTTTAAAAACTACAATCTTTAAGAAAAAATTGTATAAAATAAAAAATGCTTGGAAATGTTTAATTAAATGTTTAATTATTTTTTTAGAAAGATTAAAAAGTGCTTAGAATCGCTAAAAGAATACAGCATAATTTTTGTTTTAAAAATTAAAAATTATCTTTAATCTTTCCAGAAAGATTTCTGTGTATTAATTAAACATTGTTAAACACTTTATTGTATACACTTTTATCTTCAAGTTTGCAGTTTTTAAACTAGAAATGGACAAAGATGTAAAAAAAAACTAATCGCCATCTTGGATCAACCATATGGAATTTCGAGTTGGGACTGGTGCTATTGTTTTTGCAAAACTAAGTATGCCACCAAATCAAGAGAGCCAGATCGATCCTATAATAGGATCCTATCAAATTATTAGGAAAAAGAAAAAATTCGATTTTTTTTTGCTTTCGGAAAGAGCGAGGTCCAAAAGTGAACCGTTAGGGTGTGATATTTAAAATTGACTGCTTAATTTTTTCACATACATATTGCAGCGTCTAAAAATTGTGGCCTTCCCGGACGAAACGGGTTAAAGTGTAGTCAAAATAGCTTATATATGCATAACCAATGAACGTGATTTCAGATGTTTCTTGATCATCATTTTTAAATTAAATATAATACTAACAGATTTGGGGCAACATGACTCAAAAATGACTCACGAATTAGTTGAAATTTTAATTTTTTATCGGTTTTAATAAATAAGAAAACAAATAAAAATTGATTTTTCAGTAATATTACAATGCATTATACTGTACTAAAACAGACGGATCATAGTAATGTCTATTTCAGAGATTAAGAGTAAAGAAATGAAATAGAAAAGAAAAACTCAGCTTACACATTGTCTGTCCTGAACCAGTTAATATTGTTTTGCAGAGGTGCATAAAACTTCTACAAAGGGCTTGTGTTTAATGATCATGATCAACTGTGAATAAAAAACCTTGAACTTCCCCTTCAAATGTTCTGTTGAAGCTAGCTTTAGTTATACTGAGCTAATTTCACGTAATTCTCTGTGAGATAAATTGCTATGATTGAAAGTAAGTTCTTTGTTTTGCTTGCTGGATTAGCCTTATTACCAAGGTATCGTTGTTTACCTATCTATTTCTAAATTTTTAGACGTTAGATATCAAATCGTTTCTGCTCAATTTGCTCTGCATCGGTGTTTAGCTTAGCCTCATTCCTTGTGCAAGGTATTGGCCTTGCAAGGGTGATGAGGATAAGGTAGGTTTAATAATAATTCATCAGGCTCCGTAGACTATCTTTATTTCAGCTCGTGTGAGCGCCACGTGTGTCGTTCGGCGGTCGCGACTACAATGTCCTTCGTCTCGCGCTCGCACGCTTGCGTCGCGGCTTCGGTCGCCGTGTGTGTGCCGCGGCTCACTCACACCGTGTCAAACCAGACATTACTCCTTGGATTGTTTAAATTTATGCTATCTAGAATCGCATAAGTTTTACTGATAGATCAGGATATGATGCTCCCATTGGATTAAATACTAAATTTCTGCTAGTAAGCAGAAATTTAGTCAAACTTCTTGTTGTGGTTATATTGATGATGTCTATTCTATTGATTATTTTTTATTTATTGCGCTTTGCATCTGCATTAAATTTTGGTCTCACATGCGATTCAGACTTTCACTCTGCCCGTCGGTTTGTGTCGTTCATACGGTATTCCTGGTAAAAAGGTTAAAATGAATACAAATTAAAGGTGGTTCTGCTATCATTTATTCAGCACTTCCATTATAATTGAATTATAATTGATTGCAATTGATCTAGCGCTCTAGTGATATATTTTGTTTTAATATTTTAAACAATATCGAGCATGCAAAACTTGATAAATCCATTGACAATCGCTAATATTTGGGTATTTTTACTTCTTATCGATCAAATATTCTTATGTGGTTTTTCTGCAGTGTATCAAAAAGTATCAATTTTTTCTCAATAGAAATGTTTTGGCTATTTATCCATCTTATATTTAAAGACATTTTATCTAAAATTTTTCTAATTGCATGTATCTTAGTATCCAACAGTTGTGTTACCTTAATCTCCTTAAGGTGGCTTTGCACTCATTTTTAACAATTCTTTAGGACTAACCTTATTTTGAAATTTGAATTTTAAATTTATAATTCTATAGAAATTCTTATTTTTTCGAGCATAAACAATGTAATTGAGGTACTAAAAGTGCCAAAAGTACTCTTCAATGGCTAGTTTCATCGAATAACTGCTTTTCATAAAAAATGTTTCCTGCGCATGGCTTAATTTGGGATGTATCATATTCAAAGTTTAAAATGTATGTTTTAAGTAAATAAATGAAAGTCCGTATTCATTAAGAGGACCCACCACTTTTAAAATCTGAAATAAAAAAATTTTTCAAATAATTTTTAAATTGTTATAGTCAATTATAATTGAACTAAAACGTTTTTAATCTAAAAGTATATGCAAAATATAGTTAGATTACATTTTTATTGTCTTTTGGCATTGTCGGTAAGATTCCATGTTTACGTATGGATGAAATGGGCTCAAATTTTTTTTTCAAGCTTATTACAGACATGAGTAGAGAGATTGCTAGAGACGGGGGTTTTCGTGCGACGAGTTTCCTTCGAAGCCAGCGGAATCTCAACGGAAACTCAAGATGCAGCGAAAAATATAAACAGCCGAAGGAGGTGGTAGGCCATATAAAGAGTGGAGCTTCGGAGCCGTTTTTTCTAGCCGTGACCGCTGCCGAGACGGAGACCATGTGTCCCTTCCGAGCTAATCCTTTTATGACGGTCAGGTTTCGTTTAAGCGAAATTCAAAAATGATTAAATTTGCACATTGATGAATCTTTTCTATTTTTATATAAACAACAATTTTTCAACAAATAAAATGCAATTTGAACAGTAATTTTCTGATAATTTCAGCTAACAATTTCTACTTTTCACGTTAGGAACTGTTTTTCCAGCTTATTTATCAAAAATATGAACGAATTATCAGAAATTTACCATTCAAATTGCATTTTAATCGTTGAAAAGTTGCTGTTTACATAAAAATAGAAAAATTATAAAATATGAAGTTATCGCTCGAACTTTGTAGTTAAATAAAGAAGACAACAAGGCATCGCTTCGAGCCAATGCGATTTATTAAATTCTGCCAACGTTTCAAGCCGTTGCGGCTCTTCTTCAATGCTTAATTTAAAAATAAATCACGCAAAACTAGGCATGATATTGAAAATTACAACGAGTAATCGCCAGTTTTCACAAAGACCGATATTGTTTAAACAGCGTCGGTGTCACATTACCATCTGGTGACACGGCTTGAAACGTTGGTAGGATTTAATAAATCGCATTGGCTCGAAGAGATGTCTTCTTTATTTAAAAATAGAAAAAGTTCGTAAAATTGCAATTTTAATAATTTTTATATTTCGCTTACACGAAATCTGGAAGTCATAAACGGATTAGCTAGGAAGGGATACATGTGGTCCCCGTTTCGGTGGCGGTCAGGTACGACCAAACCGTTCGCATGTTCAAGAACGTATAGAAAAAACGGCTCCGAAGCTCGACTCTTTATGGCCTACCACCTCCCTCGCCTGCTTATACTTTTCGTCGATGGAAACTCGTCGTACGAAAACCCCCGTCTCTAGCAATCTCTCTACTCATCTCTGCTTATTATAGTATTAGTTTCAGTATAAATACAGGGATTTTAATTTGAATGAGTAGAGCATTAGAAAAAAATAAAATGTGTTAAAAAATATTTTCAAAACCATTAGATTTTAAATTTATTGAAATATTTTTGAAGTTAATGAAGCTCTATTAAGAGTGCCATTAAAATATTGAATATGTAGCATCTCAGAGAAACGTCTACGGGAAGTAGATGGTATTTTATCCATAATTTTAATATTATCAAATATTACTTTGGCTCGAAGAGAAGCATACTTGTTCTCATTTCAATATCTACCAATTTTGAGCGATAGGATCATATATTACAAAACTATCTTGTTTTCATTTGTGCAGAACGTGAGATACGTTATATCTATATATATGATGCGAGCGTGAATTTTCCAATGTTTCGAATTTATTGTTAAATATGCAAGTACCCTACGAGTTTTTTATGAATCAATACATATTCGTAGATATCTCTCTATTATGTAAAAATTTCGTAAAACAATCTCAGCGTCAACCACTCTATAACATGAGTAGGTTAGGAACAAATTTTTTCATAAGAGCCTATGTTAACGAGAGTAAAATTAAAACATTTATTTTTCCGATTCTAAGAACCCTAGCGTTCTGAAATTTCATTTCTATTCAGTGCGGAACCTCCTTAAAACATACATTTTTAATTTCGAATATGATAAATCCCAAATTAAACCATGCGCAGGGAACATTTTTGGTGAAAATTAGTTATTCGATGAAACTAGCCATCGAAGAGTGGTTTTGGCACTTTTAGTACCTCCATTACATTGTTTATGCTCCAGCAAATAAGAATTTGTATAGAATTATAAATTTAAGAGCTACATTAACAGACGTAAGCTATAATGAGATATTCTATTAGTTCAGATTCATATTCAAATCAACTGGCAATATTTCTATGTGTTCCTTAGTTGCTATCATGCGAATCAATTTACGCAATCAGTAATTATCGAAATTTTATACCAATTATATAATAACGAATATGTTTAAAGGAACAAAACATCCCTATTACCTACAAAATAATATTATAAAGTTAGAATTATTTTGTAGAGAAGATTGTATAAGTAGATAATATTTACTTTAATTTGCTACCTTCAAAATATAATTGGAATCGTCCGAACCATTATCACATTGTATTGCCTTCGACATGAATTTTTTTTCAGTTACCGTAATTTCAGACTTACAAATGGTTTCAGGGGCCTGGGACCAAATGAAAAATATTTTAAAAAGTTATCGTTCTCATGTGAATATAAAGGTTTTCAATTGAAACTAAGACAATTTTTGTGAAAAGAAAATGAATGTATGAAATTAACTCGCATAAATTAAAAACTTCAATTTTTTGTGTAAAAAATTTGCTAAGCTTCCAATTAGAAATCCGTACATTCATATGAGAATGGAAATTTTTAAACCATTTTCCATTAGCAAACCTGGTCTCTAAATACATTTGTTGGTCTGCAATCTTAAGGTAAGTAAAAACATCCATATCGAAGTCGACGCAATGAGATATCGTTAGTAAAGTCCAAATTCAATTTTCAAGGCAACAAATTAAAGATAATATTATTTATATATAATTTTGTTATATCCAGGTCCAAACGCTTACAGCTTTTGAGAGCTTACATGTGTTTATTATTAAAGTCCGCTTCTAGTTCTTTTTTATAATCTAGTGTTTTTTCCATCTCTCCAACCTGTTGGTAACGTTTTTGGGGACTCTTCTGTGATAGTGAAAAAGTTTATGTTAGGTGGTCGGGAAAGAAAATGATACTAAGATTACCACCAAAAACAGCTTCGAACACGTCTCCGCCTCAACGTTCCGAGGAAACACCTCTTCTTCAATTTTGGTGAGTCCTTCATCAACACCTGAGGACAATGAAGTTGAACGACTGAGAATTCAGCTGACAAAAGCACAATTAAGCTACGTTTAATAACCTATTAAAACCAAAATCTTTGTAAATCACACAAGTCAATTCTCGAATTAGGGAAGCGTTAGAGGAGAATGATCGATTGCAAACCACAATAGCTTGACAAATCCAGTTCCCTTCTCCAAGACAGAGAGACAACGCTGAATGATGAAACCTCAGGATTGCGGATGCTGAATCAAGCTTTGATAGAACAAAATCAAGAATATGTTCAACGAATCACTGAGTTAAGACGTTCACATTTTAGGGACACAAACACAGTTAATGACCACATAACACTTTCAGTTTTAATTTAAGGTTAGATGACGATGATGGATCTTAGTCTCTTAGAGAATTGATTCAGATTCAGTTATTTCTAAGGTTAATAACTGTTCATCTGAAGAAAAAACAATTGCTCTTATTTTTTCTTTAAAGGGAAAAGTAAGATCGATTTTAGTTGAGACTGACGTATCCTCTTCAGATTTTGAAAATTTAATGTCTAGATTAAAATTGAAATTTGTTGACAAATGTATGGCACAAACTTGCTATTCAGAATTTCAAGATCGTCGCCAACGTTTTGGTGAAGATTTACAAACAGTTGCTGCTGATATTGAAAGGCTTGCAGCGTTAGTTTATCCAGTTCGTCCATTCAAGGTTCAAGATAAGGTTGCTGGTTCTCAATTCACCAGAACTATTTTTGATTCGTCGACCCGAGAAAAATTTCGTCTTGAGAAGATTACATCTTTAAAAGTTGCTGTTGCATGAAGCACAGAAGAAAGGGGTTAATTCTTTTAATACTCAACTTAGAGGTTCGCAAAAATTTCAAGATATTTTCAAGAATATTGTATGTTGGTAATGTGGCAAGAAAGAACATCTTAGGTCTCATTGATCATGTCAGTCAGATAATCAGGAAATTTAATACATTTTTATTTTTATGGCTTACTTAATAATAAATCTTGTACTTTTAAATTAGATTCCGGTTCAGATGTTACTATTTTAAATTCAAAATTAATAGATTCTAATGATAAAAGAATTCCCATCAATTCAAAAATATTTCGTTATCTTACAGGAGAAAACGTTCTAGTTAAATTTTTGGTCTCTGTGATCTTTAAATTAGGAATTTATTCAGCTAAACTAAATGTTTACGTAATAGACATGGTTGACGGGTGCATACTTGGAAGTGATTTTCTTTATTTAACTGGTTTGATAGATGTAGGTTAGATCGAAGGGTTTCGTGCAGTTCTCTATTTGGAAATCGGACTCCGCTCGGTGGCCTTAGGCCCATTGCGATACCCTGTGCAATTGCTGAAAGGATGGAGCTAACGTATTTCCTCTCAGAGAAGCATTTCCAGCCTCTCGTGAATTTTACGACCCTATCTATATCTATCCCTGATGCCTCTTTCAAGCACTCTAGAAAGCTTTGGCCTAATAATGCAAGCCTTTTGCTCGCCAGAGCTGGACATCGGCAATGCAGGTGAGATATAGTTTCCTCTTCGGTGCAACACTCTCTACAGAAATTTTCGGAGGATTTTCCCCATCTTTTGAAATTCACTCCGATCGCACAGTGTCCAGTGATTACTCCTGTGATCATGTTGACTGTCCTCTTCTTGTAGCTCAATAAGTCTCTTGTTCTTCTTTCGTTTATTTCTGGCCACAGCTTCTTTGATGTTGAGCAATCTTCTCTTGATCTCCATCGTTTGCTGTGTTCCTCCTTAACGATGTCTTCTATAGTGCTCTTAATCGAGTTGATCATTGGCCATGTGAGATTGTCCGTTTCGGCGCTACCTTTCCCCACTTCGGGCTTTACCAGCTCATCTACCCTTACGTTCCCTTCGACACCGTTGTCTCCAGGTACCCAGCAGAGTCTGACTTCGCCTTCGTGGATCCATGACAGCGCCTCTCGGCAGCTCATTGTAGTCTTTGATCTAATCGATTTCGATACTAGTATCTTGATGGCCATTTGACTATCCGTATAAATGGTTACCTTTACTGGCCCCCTATCTTTTAATAGTCTTGTAGCCTTTTTTATGACCAGGAATCTGCTTGTAAAACGCTGCATTTACGTTTTATCCTGTATGAGTTTTGCACCTGCAGTTCTTCCGAGTAAATTCCTGCTCCCGTTCCTTCCTTTGTTTTTGAACCGTCTATGAATACTGAGTTTTCGTCTTCCTTTATTTTAGAGTCGTTCTCCCAATTTCACCTAGTCGGTATATCTGTTAGCATATTTCCCTTGAAGTCAAATCTGGTAATCATGTAGTCCGCTCGTGTCTTAGCTCATCCTTTAGATCTCGATTTAGCTTTCCCATTACTCCCAGAATTGATGTTTGCCCATAATTGTTTATGCAATGCACCTGCCTCTTTCCAACGCTTGATGGAGAAACTACTCAGGGATTTAACTTTTAGATTACCTTTCAGATTTCTGTCTAGTTTATTTAGATGATGTTATTGTTTTAGGTAACTCGTTTGATGATATGATATTTAATTTAAGGAAGATATTTGTTCGTTTTCAAGAAGCAGGGTGTAACGCTTGGGAACTCTACTTCTTAGTTTCCGATTTTTCGTAGCGTACTTACCGGCCTCAATCCGCGAATCTCCCGATGATTCCCGGAAGGCGCCAGACGCTCCACGTGAGCGTCAGAGTCTCGCGACTCCTTTATTTCGACTCTGAGGATACGAGGCGGGGTTGCCGACTAACTCAGCCCCCAACGCGATGGGAAATGGAGAGAGGGTGGCTCGGACAGTGAGATACTCGCGGGTTTGAGTTAGACTTGTTTATTCACAGTAAAATGCTAGAAACTACTACAATTAAGTCACGCTAGATTTATCATGTAGATAACCAGACAACGACAATAAAACGCATCCGACTTCGCTAGATACCCCGAAGACACACAAATCTCGCAAAACTACTAACTAAATACTCTCTCGCAATAAAGTAATATTCGCGCTCATCACACGCAAATGGGACGCGATCCGCAAAACTCGCAACAAAAACAATCTTCGCGCTCGTCACTCGTAGACGAGGCGCGGCTCGCAAAACTCGTGATATACGCATCGCATAGACCAATTCCGTACTAAGACTACAAGTCAACCCAAAACTTCACAAGAAAACCGGACTCTCGCGCGTCTCAAGGTACGTTCATTCACTCTGCCCCACAGGCCACATTCGCTCTTAATACTAGGAATCGCGCTCGACTACGTCCGACGGTTTACGTCGTCCAGGGCCCTCCTGGACACGCAGCACGACATCCAGTTCCTAGACGAGAGATATCCTGTTCGCTGCTCTTCGACACAAGATACCTCAGATAACACTCGCGAAAGCTAATCACTAATTATGAGCCGAAGACAGCCGATAGACAAACCGTGCGCACGCGGGTGACTCTAACAAAGCAAACGTTTCAGCGCGAGATACGCGTGGAGCTACGCACTTCGCGAAGGTAGACCAGAGAAAACGAATAATAGAGCAACCAACTGACCTTACTCCTTGAAGACGGTATGGCACCAGGATCCAGCTTCCGTCCCCAGATATCCACGAGGAAAAGCACTGGTTAAATTAACACAAGAGTCCACGGGAAGGCGATGATCGAAGGGCGTCCGGTCCGGAGTAGCCAGGGCAGGAGAGTGCCGGCTCGCTCGCTCGCTCGCGCTCGCCTCGGCGCTCTCCAACTCCCGGGCCGCCGAAAGCCGCGCTCTCTGATTGGACGCGCGCCGCGGGCCGACGGCCCCGCGATCACGCGCCGCAACTCGCTAAGACTGTTCGCTTCGTCGCGCGCGCCGCGCTTGCGCACAGACATCCCTATAGGCTTCTTCGTTGAGCCAGATAACCGCGAGATTCGAACGCTCGAAAGACAACAGACAGCCAGTCTAGACTATACGACATCGCTATATCGCCGCTTATTAATTATTACAATTACTTAAACGCCGCTATAGAACGCCGCGGAACCCTCAACTAACTCCCAGAGTAATTCTCGTCAGGCCTATAACCAGAATTAATCCTGTTAGAAAAGAACGCGTTCACGCTGTAGTTTCTGCCCCAAAACACCAGCACGAGTGAGCTGTCATCGCGCGGGCCTAGTGCACCTGGCCTCACGTAGACAGACCTCGCCCAGCCTAGCACCTGAGAACTCTCGCCTTACGGTCGGACTAGGCCGTCACAGGCATCCTATTCCAGACTGGACTGCTTGTTGATTCGCCGGCTTTGATAAGGCTCCATCCTCGGAGTTTCCACGCGATGTCTCCGGGACTCGAGGCTTATCGCCGTATTTTCCTTGGCTCGCTGTTACCCTCTCCGTCTCTCGCGTAAATATAAAAGAATAAAAACGCCATTAATCATTCACTCGTTCATCATTCGCGCTACCTCGAGACTCTGCCCCGCCGCTCCGAACCTCGTGTAACATGGCAAATTTGCCACGTTACAAGGTTTATGTCTTAACAAGAAGGAATGTGTTTTCTTTAGAAGACAGGTGCAATATTTAGGTTATATTGTTTCTGAAAAGGGGGAAACCTACTGATCCTAAGTAGACTAAATGTATTAAGAATTAGTGTGTTCCTCAAAAGAAGAAGGCTGTCCTTAGTTTTGTAAATTTTTGTGGTTATTATAGGACACTAGTTAAAAGTTTTGCAAATACAGCTAAACCTCTTTATAAATTAACTGAAAAATCAGTTAAATTCATTTGGTCAGAAGAGTGTCAAAATGCTTTTTTTGATTAAAAGAAAAACTTATTTCTCCGCCTATTTTGGCATTTCTATCTCTTGAATCTCAATTCATGTTAAATAGTGACCTTTTTGATCATAGAATTGGTTCAGTCCTTTTAGAAGTACAGGATGGTAGAGAACGAGCCGTACGTTATTACAGTAGAGTTCTCTCTAAGTCAGAAAGAAATGATTGCGTGACTTGTCGAGAATTTGTCGCTATAATAGATTTATTTAGAAATTTTTATCGCTATCATATTGGTAAACCATTTCTTATTCGCACAGATCACTCCTCTTTAACTTTCAAGGAATTAGATGGACAATTAGCTCCATGGTTAGGTAAATTTGATCAGTATGATTACAGAATTATTTATCGGAAAGAACATAGGAATGCTTATCTCTCTGACGAAGTCCTTGTGAAGATTCTTCTTGTAAGTATTGTTCAAAACTAGAGGATAAATCTTGCGAAACTGACAAAATTGTTGCCTAAATCATCTTTGACCAAAATTTACCTTCAGATTCGAAAACAGTCCAAGCAGTTGACGAAAGTGTTTCTTTTAGGGGATGAATTTCACTACTAATTTCAATTACAATATTCGCCAATTAGTTGTTCCTAAAAGTAAAATCAAAATGATTTTGGAAGATGCTTATGACTCACCTTATGGTGGTCCATTTCGAATTAATAAAACTTTAGAAAAAATTATAAAAAGATTTTATTGGACGTCTTGTAAATCAGATGTAGAAAATCGGTGTAGATCTTGTAATTTGATTGATGAATGTTCCGTGGTCAGGAGTCAGGAATTTGAATTCAGATTCAAATTCCTGACTCCTGACGTTCGAGAGACTTCAAATGGATATATTAGGTACATTTCCAATTTCTTCTTCAGAGAATAAATACCTTTTAGAAGTGATGGATAGTTTTACAATACGGGTAGAGGCTTTTCCTCTCTCAAACAATGGGACTTAAACAATTGCTGAAATTTTTTTTAATGAAATTATTTGTTATGGAGTACATTTAGAAATTTACACAGATCAGGGAAAAATTTTAATTTCCGCTTAATATAAGAATTAGTACTTTTATTTGAAATTAAGAAAACTAGAATGACACCTTTGAATCCTCAAACAAATGGTCAGGCCGAACGACAAATTCAAACCTTTCTTCAATACCTCACAAAACATGTACATGATAATCAGAAAAATAGGGATCGTTGGGTATCAACGATCTCTTTCTGTTACCTTAATTTTCAAAACATGGATTCATCGACGCAACTCCAGCCGAAATATTTACCGGTTTCCACTTGAGGCTTCTATTGGACTTAATTCCAGGGTGTCCACCAATGGAGGTCCAGGTTGAAGAAGATAGGAACTACATTCATCAACTAAAGAACAGATTCCATGAAATCCAGCATCTTGCTCGAAACAACATTGCCATACAATCGGAATGAATGAAACAATGAAAGGTATGCCAAGCGAGCTTGCAACGTCGAATATACTCTTGGACAAAAAGATTGATTCTTTAATCCACAAATAACTATAGAAAAGCACCCAAATTACAATTGATTAGGTTGGTCCGTTGGAAGTTACAAAGAAGATTAATGACGTTGTGTATTGCATTCGTCGCTTACCAAGACATAAGTTTAAGGTTCTTCAAATCAATCATCTTGGATTGTTCACTGACAGAAGCCCTGATTTGACTGAAAACTATTCTGCTCATGGTTTTTGAGTCTTGGTTTTTCCATGAGCGTGAAGGTAAATACCGGAACAGAGCCTTGAAGTGAGGTACCACGGCATGTCAACTCCCCACTCATGTCTGAAGATGGATAGACTTATCCTGTTCAAGTTGGCCCATAAGACTTCAAGAAAATGGAAAAAGAAAAATTAAGAAAGAATGATTAAAAGAAAGGGAAAACGAGATACCGAGTCTTGGACAGAAAGATAACGAGATTTTTGTTGATGGTTTAGTTTTTCAAGATGGGAATGTTATCTTTAAGAGATGGGTCCGATTTTATTCCTGGAAATGGTGATTTGAATTGACAGCATGAATTGTAAGTGAATTGTAAGCATGGCTTGGTAATTTGATTCCCAGCGTGGATCAAGATAGAGGGTGTTGTTGGTTTCTGAAAGGCGGTAATGGTTCATCTGAAAGGTCCTGATGGTTCATCATTAGAATTTAGAATAGGGCTTGAAAGAAAGTTCAGAGAATGTGACTTACTTGGATGAGATGAAATCGATTGAGCATTTTTTTCAAAAGAGAAAGCTTGATTGTCGGGACTACATTCTGAAAAGGAAGGGGGTAATATTATGCCCAGGTCCGAGCGGCGCGATTCGAACACTCGGAATCGCACATAGCAACACGCTGAAAACTTCGCGGTTGTTGTTGTTTACAGTTAATATAAAAATTATGTTACAGAATAATTCTAATATTGTTTGTGATATTAATTTTTAAGCAATGGGTGTGTTTTATCGTCTGAAAGGACTGTAAATACCGCCAATATTTCTTTGTTACACACCAAGCCCCTGCGGCACGATTACTCGACTAATGCACCGACCTAATCAAAACGCGATAGATCCGCGCATCTCTACTTGGAGGTCAGAACCTGTTTCACTAGTCCATTAGCAAAGTAGGATGGTCGATACGATAAGAAGGCTACCCTCATTGGGACTCGGGAATCCTTTCGGGAAGACATGTTCTATAGCGACGAGCCCGATTGTTACTCTTATGGACGACTGTGCGGATTTTTTTTCCTCTAGTCTCCTTAGCGACCTTTTCATTGCCATGTATCTTCTGAGTCAAGGGGTACTATATAATCTCGTATTCTGCAAGATTACTCCTCCGGGAGTGGTTCTTATAGCCAAATTTTTTCTAGCGCCTGGCAAACTGCCCTCCTCCAGCTAGAAGCCATACCCAGTTGTATCTTTGCTTTCGCGGCAGTGTGCCGGCTAGCGCACGTAGTGCGTGCTGCGTTCCCTTCTCACCAAAGTAGCGTCCAGCACGAGAAAGCTAAGGACGGGTCTTCGCACTATCATTCCCAAAACGCCGTTTGGTACCACCTCGGAGCATTTCATTTATATCATCGTTTCCGTGATTTGCATGACTATGTTTGATTATTTTACTGCTATTTTGCATTCATCTGTTATCAATTTTGTAGTTATGTTGTTGACGACACTGTCTTTTTCGCTAGATTTGCGAAATAATAACAATTCCTAAAAATTCTCTGCTTAACATTTTTGGGATCAGACGTCTCAATCAGAACAGCTACCTTATTTGTTTGTAAAATATGATCAATATTTCCTTGAATTAAAAATGTGATTTTATTTCTTACAATTTTTTTAAATTGTCTAAGTGCTTTTAGACTGCCAATAAAACATGGTCGAAATATACTACTTACGTACACATAATATAGCAATATTATCCTTTAGTTCTTCTCGCATAACACATTGAAACACTTTCGGCAAATTTGCGAAACTTATTGTCATTCTAAGGAATTCATATTGCCCATCGGACGTGATAAAGGCAGTCTTACGTATTCGACTCCGGATATATGGGGATTTGGTAAAATCTTGACTACTTATCTAAAGAAATCAGACACCTTTTTAGCGTAATTTATTGTTAAAGTCTTCAGTAAGCGCAATGAGGAATCTAATTTGCTTTGTGATTCGGTCTAAATTCCTGCAATCAATAACTAATTTTCTATCTTCAGCTTTTTTACTAGGCAGAATTCCGGCACTTGTATAAACAGATTTCTTACTGTTCGTATAAGTTTTATTTTACCTAACAGCAACTTTAGATCCAGTAAAATGATGCGAGAAATGTATGCGATTAATCCTTTCTAAACTCCATTAACAAGGATCCTAAAAATGTGTGTACGCGATAGTACATAATTACGTAAAGCTCCGTAGTACCTTTCCTAGATTTTGTTAACGGTGACATTGAACATCTATAGAATACATACATATATAGATTTATAGTCACCGAGTGTAATGAGAGACTTTTCTCGATATCAGCTTCGGCTACTCTAAATATTTGGACATATTTGCCGACTTTTTTACTAGGAGAACAATCTGCAAAGTTTCTTTATCACTCGTCAAATCTACATCGATATGCATGCCACCCTCCATGACTCGTAATATTTACTAAGCTTAGCACTAGCTACGCCCTTTGTCGGTTGATTTATGTAACTATTTGTGAATGTAACTTAAACTAAAATTTATTTCGCGGACAGCGAGAATGTTTTAAATATATATTATGAAAATATTTTTTACGTTTCACGCTTATTATCTTGCTGCCTACTCTAATAAGGGATATACAAAGACAAAGGTTACTTAACAAAAAATCTATGTTCCAATTTTTTTATTTTAAGATGTTATTATTATATTTACCGCGTGCAGGAACTGTAACAGGATCATATGTATCGCCTAGGCGACAAAAAACGTATTAAATTCAGTCTAATTCTAAAAAGTAATTCGATGAATTTTTAATGAATAATTATAAGTGATTCTATTATTGCCATAGTTATTTCAGGTGACACTTCATTGATATTATAAAATTTGAGATATTCTGATTATTTTAGATCAAGTTAGTGCGGAGACATCTGATGTTGAAGTATCTAAAAATCAAATTCAACTAAATGATCCAGATAATACACAACAAGAAGAATGTCAAGAGCGGCGCGCGATTGAAAATCTTCCAGCTTCAACATCTGGGATTATATCAAAAGAAGGTGCTACCAAAAAAGACAACTATGAACTAAACACTAAACTGAAAGAAAAAAGTTCCACTGACAATGTTGGTATGCCTGAAACAGTCAGATCATCCAATCACCAAACTGTTTAAGAAGGTAAGATGAAGCTAATAGAATAACTGACTGTGCGAAGAATAATGATGTTATTTATACGATATAAAGGCAGACTTACTCTTGAAAGTCATCAATCTAATAAATACCCCTTTAATGCTTTGTTTCACGATCTGATTACATCATCTGAAAGAAACATTTATACATTCAAGTTTCCTAAATAGGTGAAAATAAATTTATCCATCTTGATGTCAAATTGTTTTGAGACTTAACCTAGAAGTTCTTACTTCGTTACTTGCTTCTAGATATTCCAGGCATAAAATATCGTAAGGACCTGTTTCGTTAAGGGTTTATCTACGAACGTCGTTAGAAGCCCTCATCTTCAGCTCATGACATAATATGACGTTTCGTATATACAATCTTTCCGTACGCGTTGCGTAATATACTATTACACATTTGATGCAATAGGTTTGATAATATTTGGCAACTTCAAAAGAAATAGATCAATATTTAAATAAAATGTTCTACCTATTCTAATTTATATTCATTGTTCTTAGATAATAATTCTAAGAAGCAATATATTACTCCGAGGCAAATACATTTCATTAAAAACTCTCTGTAATTTAGTGTTAAAAGTATGTCTCCTCTGAACTGTAATCATTGTATACTTTCATATGTTTCATTAAAACTCATACCTGAAATAGACCATACGGTTTTTAAAATAAAAGGCCCGTGGGGCAATCAACGCTTATCCTACTATTATCTATTAGATGTCATAAACAAACTTTTAATAAAATACATTTAATGGAGTTCACGGTCTCTTCTTGTAAGTCTACAGAATTCAGGTTTTTCTCGGTTACGCTTAACTTGCTCATAAAAGACTAGGTATTATTTCATGCATAACTAAACTTTTTATACATCTTCTTCACCTTTTAATACCGTATGCATAGCAATAATAAACAGTGACAATATATGGATAAATCGAAAATTGACAAGTATTTATAACGTATAAGATTTCATTAATATTTCTGATATTCTTATTATTTTAGATAAAGTTAGCACAGAAAAATCTGATGGTATACTGTATGAAAACGAAATTGAACCAAATCATGCGGATGATTCGCATCAAAGTGTACCTGAAGAGCGGTACGAAAATGTAAATCTTTCGGCTTCAAAAAGTAAGATTCGGTCAAAAGATGATTCTACTGAAAAAGATAAATACAAACTGGATATTAAACCGAAAGAAAAGAGCGTTACTGAAAATGTTGGTAAGCCTGAAACAATAAAATCAACCGATCAACAAACTGTTTCGGAAGGTAAGATGAAGCTAATTTCTTATTTAAAAAAAAGCGGCCCATGGGGTACAAGTAGTTCATTAAATTATTTGCTGTTAGACATTAGTACACAATTCTATCCATTAAAATCGGTGGTAGTGCAAAAAATCTGTAAGGCAATAATTCCTAGAATGCATAAATTCACGTGATCTCACTAGTTAGTTCAGAGAAGTCAGTTTTTCTCGCGGTTACGCTTAATTTATTCATAACATGGCTATATCCATTTTAAATAGATTCAATTGAAATTAGCAATTTCAGCTTGCTTCTTGCGTTCGATCGTAAAAATTCTAATTTATATCTAAATAAGCGACGGGACATTGCACCTCTTTTCTTAGAATAGGATTCAGTATTTCACTAAAATAAGTTATTCTTGATTTAATTGTACTTTTCTAGATTCTACGAATCACATGAACCACCATATTGTCGAATCTCAGCATCAATTACCACAAAAATTAAGGGCACGTTCCCTAGATAGCCTAAAACCTTCGAAAGAGATGAAGACTCATTGCGATGTGCCTGCAACCTTGGAAGATTCTTGTTCAGTGATGAAAGTAAAAGGTAAACAGAAAATTTGTATACAAAGTTTCTAACAGCTTTAAATATCAGAAAATGCAATATCACTCCGTAACAAATCTACTCTTCTCAGAGGACTCCCGTTAATTAAACCTATCAAACTATTGAAGAGAAATAATGTATTATGCCAAGGCAAACAGATTTTATCACAGAAAATCTGTAATTTCGGGCTAACTGCAGTCTTTCTTTTGGATTATAATCATTTTATCCTTTCATATGTTTCACTCGAAATCACATCTAAAGTAGATGATAATGTTTTTCAAATAAGAGGCTATAGAGCTAATCTGGCTTTGTTTTATTATTATCTATTAGAAATCAGTAAACAAATTTTCAATAAAATACATTTAGCGCAGTTCATGGTCTCAGGGTTATCTCGGTTGTGCTTGTTTTATTCATGAGAAACGAAGTCTTTTTTCATGCGTTATTCAATTTTTTATATAAAAGAAAGAAGTTCCACTGACATTGTTGGTATGCCTGAATCGGTCATTTCATCCAATCACCCAACTGCTTCGGAAGGTAAGATGAAGCGCATTTGCAAGTATTAAAGAAAACTTGTAACTAATAGAATAACTGACTGTGCGCAGAATAATGATGTTATTTGTACGATCTAAAGGCAGACTTGCTCTTGAAATTCATTAATCTAATAGATACCCCTTATAAGCTTCAGTTCACTGTTAGGTTCCATCATCTGAAAGAAGTATTTATCCATTCAAGCTCCCTAAATAGATCAATATGTATATTTATCCACCTTGATCTAAAATTGATTTACCTGTAAGTTGCTTTGTCACTTGTTTCTGAACCTTCGTGATATTAAATATTGTCCGGAATTGGGTCGTCAAGCATTTATATACGTAACTCGCTGAATGCCTCGTCTTCAGCACGTGACGTAATATGTCGACGCGTATATAAAACCTTTCCGTAGGCGTTGCACAAGAACTATTTACTATCGACTCTTCGAATTTTTATTGAATGTTGTTAGTTAATAATTCTAAGAAGCAATAGATTCATCCGAGGCAAACACATTTTATTAGAAACTCTCTGTAATTTCGTATTATTAGTATGTTTTTCTTCTGCACTGTAATCATTTTGTACTTTCATATGTTTGATTGAAATTCATACCTAAAGTAGACCATACTCTTTTCAATGAAAGGATCATGGGACAATGAGCATATACCTTACTACTATCTAAATGTAGTGAAGAATTTATCGATCTTCCCGAGGCAGTGGGCGAGGAAAGTGAAATAATTTAAATTATCCTTCCTTTATTCGACCTTTTAGCGAACGTTTTTTCCCTTATTAACAAAATAGAGCAGTGTATTTGTGTACATTTTGTAAATCCCTTTCCTCGGCCGATTACGCACCGAGGAAGAGGACCCGATTGACACGAATATTATTCTAACTAATCGACTACCGTTTCAGAAGAACTTCACAATAATGTTATTGTCAATCGGCTCCTCCTCCGTGGTGCATAATCGGTCGAGGAAAAGGATTGTTAAAATGTACCCAAACACACTGCTTCATTTTGCTGATAAGGGCGACAACGTTCGCTGAAACCTCGAATAAAGGAAAGATGATTTAAATTATTTCACTTTCCTCACCCACTGCCTCGGGAAGATCGATATATTCTTCATTACATCTATCCACAAACGACCGAGGGATAGAATCAAATAGACTTGTGTTACACACTTGTTTATACAGGTATTGCTATTATCTATTAGATAATAGTTTACATATTTTTAATAAAATACATTTAAATGAGATCACGGTCTCTTCTTGTAAGTCTAGAGAATTCAGGTATTTCTCGGTTACGTTTAACTTACTAATAAAAGACTAGTTATTTCATGCATAACTAAACTTTTTATACACCTTCTTGACCTCTTAAAGCCTAATGCTTAGCAATAATAGATAGCGACAATATATGGATAAATCGGAAATTTTCAAGTATTTATAATGTATAGAGCTTCACTCATCTTTAAGTTATTCTAATTATTTTAGATAAAGTTAGCGCAGAGAAATCGGATGGTATATTATACAAAAACGAAATTGAACCAAATAATGCGGATGATACGCATCAAAGTGTACCTGAAGAGCAGTACGAAAATGGAAATCTTCCGGATTTAAAAAATAAGATGAAGTCAAAAGATGGTTCTACTAAAAAAGACAAATATAAGCTAAAAATTAAACTAAAAGGAGAAAGTGCCACTAAAAATGTTGGAACGTCAAAAAAGTTTGGGAGGTTCTTTCTATCTTGGCACAAGACTGACTCAGACTTATAACTAAATGTTAAACGTTGTCGGTAGCCGGCGTCGGTTGATTGTCTGCTGAGGTTCAAATCCACACTCCCAACGGCAGATTTGAATATAGGTGGCTGAAATAGTATCCGAAATGTTACACGAATAGTAAAGCTAGAGAGAGAGTTTCAGAGGTTGTAGCGCCAATGGCTCGTATTAATTCAATCTTAAGTCTATAGTAAAGTCTTGATATTGCCAGGGACCCACGTAGTGGCAGGAAACGGAAAGCGGCCAGGAGACCAATAAATGCGACAATCAACAATTAATATTCAACTTAGTAGATTTATTTAATGTCACTTGAAAATATATCAAATTGTTGTATCTAAAGAAATAATTAAGAGTGGAGAACACGCGAATCAGTAATTCAGAGGCGCCATGATTGTCTGAGTGCCCGGCGTAAACGATGCTATTCAACACGCGTTATGTATCGACGCGGATGATGATGATGTCGGTGAACGAGCATAGATAAATCATTGTATATTTAGTAATTAGAACATGTATATTGAACTCTCACGTATAGGTGGATATACGGTTATATGTAATAGAGGAGGCAATCTTCGTATGCACGAAGATTGCCCACCGGTTTTCGCACTAAGGCTGATTCCCGGATTTTCCCTGTATGCACATGCCGTATATCAGTAGTGAATAATTTTCACCTTTATACTAATCTCCCGTTGAGACTAGAGATCGCGAAATAATGCGAGAAATGATATCGCACGCAGTGGTGCGGACTAAGAGTATCCCGGTCGCGAGTTAAAATAAGTGAGAGCGCCAGTAGAAGTGTACTGGCTGAGGTGCTGAGTGGCGACTGGCGCAAGATGGATGCCGACCCACGTGCTCGAGCTCGACGAGGAAGAAGGCCCCCCTGCCGGTACCCCGCAATCAACTCGGCGCTGCGAGAAGATGCGCGCCGCCTCAACCGTACATATGCGCTGGCTGCGCGTGGGCTCCCTCTCCACCGAACATACAGCAAGACGCGCCGACGGCGCGTGGGGAGGGAGAGCGAGGCGACACGCACGAGTGCTCGGCAGCCGCGGCCGAGAGAGAGAGAGAGAGAGACAGAGTGGGGAGTCGAGAGCGGCTCCGCGCTCCGCTGCTGATGCGAGCTAAAGGCTCTTGCAAGTTAGATCATCCAATCATCAAGCTGTTTCGCAAGGTAAGATGAAGCGAATTTTTAAGTATTAAGAAAAACTTGTGTAATTAATAGAATAACTGACTGTGCCAAGAATACTGTTATATTCGAATCATCTAATAGCAAAATAATTCTTGATAGTCATTAATCTGTCTGACAGACACCACGTTAAAGCTTTATTTTACGCTCGGGTTTTATTATCTGAAACCAGTATTTATCCATTGGAACTTTTAAAATAGATTGGTATAAATTCATCCATCTTGATCCGAAATTGTTTTGAGACTTAACCTATAAGTTCCCACGGCATTACTTACTTCTACTCAAGTTCTACTTATAAGGGTTTATTAACGAACATCATTACAGCCCTTGTCTTCAGCTGGGTTTATTTTATTGTTGTTTATTAGAAATTAGTAAACAAATTTTGAATAAAATGCATTTACCAAAATTCGTGGTCTCAGGATTTATCTCGGTAATGCTCAATTTATTCATAAGAGACTATGTATTTTTTCATGCGTAATTTAATTTTTTATACAACTTCTTGACCTATTGACGCCGTCGCAAAGCTATAATGAACAGTGACAGTCAAAGATGATTCGAAAATTTGAAAGTATGTATATTGTAAAAACTTCATTAATATTATTATATTTGAGATATTCTAATTATTTTAGATCATGTGGAAGCAGACGAATCTGATGGCTAAATATTTGAAAATGAAGTAGAAAAAACTAATACGTATTATACACATCAAGATGTACTTAAGGAGCGGAACAAATTGGAAAATGTTCCTGCTAAAAAAGCTAAAACCAAGTAAAAATAGGTTCTACTGAAAAAGATAAATATAAACTTAAAGTAAAATCCAAAGATAAATGTGCCGCTAAAAATGTTGGTACGTCTAAAATAATTAGTTCAATCAAAGACAAAACTGTATCGAAAGGTAAGATAAAACGAATTTCTAAGCACTAAAGAAAATTTATGTAAATTAGACGTAACTAACTGTGCTAAAATAGTACATTACGATACTAGTAGCATAAGTCGTATTTTACGGCACGATGTGTATAATCGCACGAGCGTAGCGAGTGAGGTTAGAGTCGTGCCATGATGAACGGCTTATGACACACGTATCGTACGATTTTTTGTAGCACAGGTTAGCATAAATCCGCGGCCACGGCTATCCGTGGCATTAGCTGTTCATTCTGGCACCGTGAGGTTAGCACACGAGATATACACGGTGCCATAATGGACTACTTATGCCACGGATAGCCGTGGCATAAATGCAGATTTATGCCACCCTGCGCTATAAATAATAATATTATTTATATCACCTAATAGCAGATTAATTCTTGAGAATTATTAATCTGTCTAATAGACACCACTTCAAAGCTTTATTTCACGGTCTGGTTTCATTATCTGAAACAAATATTAATCCATTCGAGCTTTCGAAATAGATGAATTTAAATTTATCCATCCTCATCCAAAATTGTTTTGAGACTTAACCTAAAAGTTGCTACATCATTACCTGTTAATGAATTTTTATCCATGTATTATCGTATGGAGCTGATACGTCAAGGATGTATTTATGAACCTCGATATAGCCCTCGTCTTCAGATCTTGCCGCTAAATCTGGTTTTCTAAATAAATCCTTTCCGTAGACGTTGCGTAATTTACTATTACACATTTGATGCAATATTCAATAATATTTCGAATCTTGAAAATAAATAGTTCAATATTTCAGTAAAATGATCTGATTGTTGCAATTTGTATTAAAGTTATAACATTGTTTGATTCAAAAGTTTGAATTCTGCAACTAATTTTTCTTATATCATTAAAAAATAAACGATTATTAAAAAATATGAAATTCCTCAGGTGGTTGTTCAAAAAATAAAAGTAACCCAAAACGTAAAAAACTTCTCGAGCGTAAAAGCAGCGATAAATCTTTACAAAGCTTAAACGAATCCGATGAACAGGATCGACCCTCAGAAAAAGGTTTGTACATTTCTTCAGTATTTATTACCACGAGCGCAAGCAATGTTCTATTAACTTCATTCTTTTGAATACACTCCATAACAAAACTCGTAGCGTTTTTTTTCAGTATTCTCCGCTCCTTCTCTTGTGCTTCTAACTGGAGTGCATATACCAGTCAGATTTTCTAATTTTACGAATCCTCTGGTTCGAATATAGGTCATTATTTCATTTTTTTTTTTGTTGAATCCTTTTCTTTTAAAAACCTCCTTACAAGTAGTTTCGTGGCATGTTTGGTTTGAATATGCCGTCGCAGGTTTTCTTTTTTCTTGCTGCAGTATACGCAAAAATATCTGCCTACTATTGTTGTTTTCGTATCTATAATAAAAATTTTTTATTAGAAAGAAAGAAAAGGATTCAACAAAAAAAAAATGAAATAATGATCTATATTCGAACCAGAGGATTCGTAAAATTAGAAAATCTGACTGGTATATGCACTCCAGTTAGAAGCACAAGAGAAGGAGCGGAGTATACTGAAAAAAAACGCTGCGAGTTTTGCTATGGATTGTATTCAAAAGACACATTGTGGGCTCACAGACATAAATGTTACGGGAAAAACCTCGAACAGAGTGAAAAGTTGTAAAACACATTTTTTAAGGTTCTATATAATAAAAGATTACAAAATTCAAAACTAAAACCAAAATATTCGAATGTTATTTTTATCTTCCTACTTTATCGCAGATGAGATGTCATCAAAAACCTATTAAAATCTAGCACTTATTAGCAAAAATCAAGCACAATTAACACTAATTATTTTTAAGGCACGAAAAATTTATAGCCGATAAGGAGAGCGTTAAAAATTGTACTAGTTCCAGAACGTACAAAGCCAACACATGTAAGATATAAAAACAAAAAAACTGCATTTATCAGGTATCGCAGGTTGAAGTCAATGTCGTACGAAATGAGTGCACCATTCGTATCATTGTGTTTTCTACATGATCAATTAGCTTTTTCAATGGGATTGTAATTATAGGTTCGTCTATTGGATCAGAAATCCTTTTGGATAAACGCACAGTTACATTGAACACTTTGGTACCAAGACCAAATCCCTGCAGATTTAAGTGACAGTGAAACTGTGAGCTATATCAGTAAGGTACACGGTCCTCATACATAAGGTATCAAATAAAAAAGTTTATATTATCAGGTACGGCGTATAGACTCCAAAATCGTTGATAATCTGAGCTGATCATGAATTTCAATGACAACATGATCATGAGCCTTTCCTAGATCGTATTGTGCGATAGATCAATGCAAAATAATCAGAAAATCTATGAATATACTGTAGCATTTTCTCAATTTTTTAAATACTAAAATGCTATGCATAAATGCCAAAATGTATGCAACGTTCTTACAAATGTTCTTATAATCTGGTCCCACATATTTATGATTCAGACTGTTGATAAATGCTATATTTCTAGCTTGACGACAAAAAATATTATATCATTTAGTCGATGAATCTTGGTGTTCGTAAACTACTTGACTAATGTTGAGCAAAATAGTCACATACAATTTCATTGCACGCTATATTAATCCTTATTTATATATTTTCATCGTACATGACAATATGGAATATTTTATCAACAAGGTAAAATGCCTGCAGAGCAGGTCACTGCCATAAAATTACGGCTTCGTTAATAGACACAGTCTCGGTCCAAATGGTATAAACCAATCAAAGTCCCTTTTATCTGGTCCCACGGTTAGGCTTCACAATTGTACATATTGCAGTTCATTCGTCTCATTCTATATTGAACACTATCACTTAGCGATTGTTAGATTGTACTCTGTTACAGTACAATTTAAACAAAGTAGATTTCCTAGGAATTTCTCATGGTTTCATTTCAATTCAATTCGTACAGTAACCGTATATGCGATTGAAGTCCAAAGATCTTTATTGTTTCAATTATCCGGTGCAGAGTGTAATAATTTTAATTCAGCAATAAAATTTCAATAGTTTGTTTATATTAAATGTAATTATAATTGAATCAACTAAATTATAGACAAATGTAATTCTTTCGTATCTAACGAATATGCTGGATCCACATAGAATGCGCTAATTATAAGTTCGTCTATCAGTTAGGAAATCCTTTTTGACCAAAGCACAGTTACATTGAACACTTTTATACCAAGGCAAAATTACTGTAGCTTACGGTGATAGACATGATATGTGCTATATGAGTAAGGTAAACACTACCCATAAATAATTTATAAAAGAAATGTTTCATTTATCAGGTATGATGTGTAGACTCCAAAATCGTTCATCATCTTATCTCATCATTAATTTCAATGTGAATTTAACATGATGATTTAGCATTTCAAATATAGTATTCTGCGATAGATCAATGTGAAATAATCAGCGAATCTGTGGATATAGTATAGCCTTTAGTCAATTTGCTTCATACCGCTACAATGCATGTAATCGAATTCCTAACTTCTTGAATGATCCTATCATCTGGTGCTACAAATCTTTAATTCAGACTCATTAATAAATAGTTCATTTCTAGATTATCGACAGAAAATATAGAGAGAATCTACAACATTAATTTTATTATATATTGCGTTGATTCTGTCTATTTCGAATATGAGGTTATTGAACAGAGCTAGTATTTACATTAACATATCTTTTCTGGTATATTTATTAATTTTTTCATACTCTCCCTGTAATGCGCATAACATTTTCCACGAAGTCCCGGAAAATGTTGTACATATTCCGGGAATTCCCGGAATGTGTATTAATTTTTTCCGGGACGTCCCGGAAACTAAAAATACATTTGTAGGTTTTCCGGGAATTCCCGAAATATCGACAAAGTCCCGGTAAATGTATGTATATATGCCAAAAAGTCCCGAAAGATGCATTGATGCGTACATATATATATATGTATATATATACATACTGTGACGAGTATCGTTACTGCGCATGCTTATTTGATTTAATGCATATTCCTTTATACTTTTGCTTGCATGTCTAACTTTTCAGATGTTCCCGCCGTACCAGAGCTGTTTGAGAGCTGATGTGTTTACGGACGCACCGCCTGGTGAGAGAGCGCGCGAGAGAGAGAGCAGCTCGTGACGTCACGTTAGGTTTGGCGTAGATTCGATTCAGCTACCGAGGGCATTAGCCGTGTATCCTGAAACCGCGTTCATTACGTGCGAAACTTATTTGTTGAAGGCAATTGTTATTATAATTGTTGTACATGCGAGCACAACTTGTGTTCGAGTGCAGTGAGGTGTCTGCAAGGCGTAGCTGCGTTTACGGGAGCTATAATCAAGCGAGACCGCATCGTAAATTGTGTTTTGTACCGGCGAATATCGCGTGTTTTGTAAGTATCAGCTTTTCTCTCTTACTCTCATCAGTGCGTTCATCATTATTAGCTTTCAGCGGGTAATTTTATTATGTGCCAGGAGAGCATACTTGTACATTTTGTTTGTGAGAAATTCCTTATTGATTAATCTGAATATACGCAATAGCCTTTTACCAGACTTTACGTTTGTATTTATTTAGCTTTTGCACATTTTCCCCGTTCTCCTTTATTTAAAACCTACGGAGATCAAAGTAGAGAAGTTCTACATTTTAACGCAGTCATTCCCCGTTACATTGGCGCCCATCAATGGTTAAATTTAGCTAGAGCAGGGATTAATTACTTTCACAGTGAAAAGTTAATGCCAAAAGCTAAGGCCGAAAAAGCGAGTGTTCGTTGTGATCGGGTAAGCGTGCGGAGGTATGCATTGCGTATATAGTGTAGCGAGTGAGCGCGACCGTTGCCGAGTGTTTACATCGTGTGGCTAGATTTGTCGTCCGCGAACGTAAAAATTGCGTGCTTCCAACTGCCGAGAATTTCAGCATTGGCTGAAATATTATTTCGGGAAATAAGTTTTATTTTTCGTAACGCGATTTATATAATCAATGCATGCGATTAATCAGTACATATAGTTACTGCATTAATAGGCGACTAGTGAATCGAATCTCTGATTGCAATTATAGGAGGGAATTCATTTTTTTTGTTGGTATTATTATTGATATTGTTTATTGAATAATTGAATGTTAGTAATTAATTGGTTTTTCCCTATTGACATTATATATTATTTTTATGATTTATGATTGTTTATATAATTGTAGTCAAATCGACTAGTAAATTTTTTCCTCTTTACTTTATATATTGGTGTGTGTGATAGCGTTGTATTGGAGTTTCTTATAGCTATAGCATACGCGCGCAGCTGATTGTGTGTGTGAGTGTATCAGTGTATCACCGAGGTAGGGGGGGTTTGATACAGGTAGACTATACGGAGCGTATCGCGACGGCGAGGCGTGGATTTACCGACAGTATAGGTTACTATTTGAATTTTGATTTTGACAGTGAACTTGGGTTTTTTCGGCGTACATTTATTTAATTTGAATTGCAAGTATTGACGAAATATTTTATTTTGTTTTGTTTATTCGTTTTATGATTTAAGCGAAGTTTTTCAACTTAAATTTTAAAAAAGGTGCACACTTAATTCGAGTCCAGCTCGGTAATAAAATTTGGTTTTTGGGGAAAATTTTTATTTTAAAATTTTCTTTCGAGTTGCAAAATTTACTTTCAAAATTTTCTTTCGGGTTGGAAAATTTTCGTTTGAATTTTTGTTTTCTTTGTTTCTGTTTGTAATATTTTTTATATAAATTACGTGAAGGTAATTTGAAAATTGCACAGAATTGCGAAAGAAGGAGGCTGTGAAGGAATCTTTTTTGATTTCAACGGAGAAAATTCGTTTAAATTAGCGGGATTACATTTAATTTTGAAAATGGCGATGCGAGTAAATATTTTTCAAGAAGCGGATTAAGAAATTGAGAGATGGGCAATATCATTGTCATCAAGATAGGGTAAATGATTTGTTGCAGAGATTTGAACTAGTACTGGACGAGAGTAGATATAGTAATATTGGTAGGTTAATTAGGCGTTTGCGTGGGGATTACACTGCGTATGATTTTGTTGTGACGAATGAGCCTAGCGAGATCGCCATGTCTAGAAGAGACGCGACATTTCAGAAGATTATTTTGAAAGAAGAGAATTTGTCAAATGAAACGAAGTTAACGACGTGGGTGAGGCTTAAATTGCCAACGACTTTGGGACTCAGAAGCATCAGTTTTAGAGGTTACTGAAGAGCAAGAGGTTTCCGGATATGGTAATCGTAGATCGAAAAAAAAAATTATCTTAGCTCCTACTGATCCTATCTTAATCAAATTTATATGAAAATTCATGGTTTTTTGCGTACATGAAGATGCAGTTTACCGAATTTTTCTAAAAATTAGACGAAAAGCACACCTAGAAATGGAAATTTTTCTTTGGAATTGCTTCTATCGCTTGATGTGTTGAATAAGGAAAGAATTGAATCATCTTTTCGAGCCAATGGAATATTTATTAATTAGCCGACGTTTCGAACTCACGAGAAATTTACCACCTTCTCCGCTTTTTTAGATTTAAGTTCACTATTATTTAAATCATTCGCCGAATTAGAATTGTCCGAATCTTTATTCTTATTCATAAGAGCAAGAGTGCGGGCAAGTCTCTTCTTGACATGTTTCTCTGTGTAATTAATCGGATAACAATTAGCAACTAAGATCTTCTTAACATTAACAATATTTTCGGTGTGAAACCGCGGACAAGGTAGCAATATAGACGTATCCACCAAATTATAGATAATTGAAGTTTTCTGAGAAAGTGGATGGTGCGAGAAAAAATTAATATATCTGCAAGAGGCTGTAGACTTTTGAAACCAATTAGTGATTAGATTGTTATTGCAAACGTGAAAAATTGTAATATCCAAGAAATTAATACTGTTATTAGACTCTATTTTATAAGTGAATTGTAGATTATCATAATAACTATTGAAAACTGAAGGATAAACTGCAGTTGCTCTTTATCTATAATTAGCAGAGAGTCGTCAACGTATCTGTAATACAAATGGACGGAACTTTTTACAATGCTGAAACAATGGTTTTTCAATTCTTCTAAAACTATGTCTGCAAAAATAGGACTAGACCAAAATCCCATCGGTGCATCCATAATTTGTTTATAATACTTGCCATTGAATACTAAGTATGTGCAATCTAGAAGGATGCTAATCCCATCCAAAAACTCTTGTTTAGAAATGCACTTTAAACAAGACAAATATTTCCACCGATGGTCAATGGCACTAATAATTAGATTCTTTGGCAAGTTCGAGAATAGAGTAACGACATCAAAGGAAACGAGACGATGTTTATGTTTAAAACTGAATTATTTAATTTATCTATAAGCTGAAGATTTTTTTTTACAGAAGAAATCGGTTTTGGAAAGTGTTTAGAAAGAAATTTAGAAATATATTTGTCGAGACAATAAGTTGGGCTATTAATTGCAGAAACTATAATTCAAATAGGATTACGGGCTTTATGAAATTTTACGAGATCATACGCTTTCGGAAGTGAAGTGTGTTTCGGAAGTGAATCGATCGAGCGATCCCTTTCGAGGATGAATCTCTAAAGGAAGGATCACAGTCAAATGGAAATTTGTTCTTAAAAATTTTGTTAAAAATTGATTTGAAAAGAAGTTCTGTTGAGCATTTGTTAAGTAGGACATGAGCTATAGATTACAGTTGGCTGTAATAGTTTATTGAAATGAATTTGAAAATATAGAATAATAATTTTGCAATAAGCTGCCACTTTGAGATAGCGAGGTTGGACTGGAATTTTTATGTTGTATAAACAGTAACGACATGTTTAAGCATAAGTCCGATTAAAAAAGTAATCTTTTGTATAAACTATTGCAATATGAAAATGTGCGAGAACAAATTTTGTTTTAAATTTAGCAACGAAGATAGTCAATTTTGCATCCGAGATGATGTATACCTTATACGAAATTAAATTTTGAAAGAATATCATAATTAATTTTTTCACGTAAAGTTAATAATAAAAAATATACAAAGGATAAACCCAAAAAATGCTTTTTTGAACTTTATTTTGCAATAATAACAATGTTCCGGGGATATTACATTCTAGAGACTTTATGATCGTTTTCAGTACACTATTACTTGCTAGTTCCAACAATTAAACTGCTAGTGGAACGAACTTCCAAAAATTATTCAGTACAGTTCCCTGGGGTTCCGATTAGATTTCGAAATCTGCGGAACAGAAAGGACTGGGTATATACCCAGAAAAAACCGAACTGGTCCTGTTCATAGGGAAGTATAGGATTCCCAAATTTTTATCTATTAAATTTGGAGGAGGGGAAGCAGAAAATTATGCTTGTAACGGTCCTGTCCCTTCCCGTGTAAATAGAAAGCGTTCCTTCATGTAAATAGTGCGTGTTGTCTAATGTATAGCGTTTGGCAAATTCGCGCCTTTTCTCGCGTTATATGTATAATAAATGTATACGCGTCGTCTACTGTATGTGTGCGTCGGATGATTAGAGAGAGAGTGGGAGAGTGCGTGAGCGCAGATCAAGGTGTGATTGATTTGTTTCACGGTGTATTGTACGTGTTTTCAAATAAAAGCGGCGGTAAGACTCGTTCGGGGATTATTCGCTCGCTGACTTATTTATTAGCGAGTTGAAATAAATAAAGCCTAGGTACGTGACAGCATAGACGAACCTGTGTATTTATTTTCTCTCTCCTTATTCCTCTCTATCCTGATCTAAGAAAAACGAACCCTTACATTGGCGATCCTGCCAGGATAGAGAGAAAGAGAGTTACAAGTTTGTACACAGATTTGATTAAATGGTGCCTGTATTTTTTCCGGTGAGTTTTCCGTGGCCCGGAGAAGAGCTCGTAAATCATCCGGAAAATCCGGTTTATGATTTCGGAGAGAGAGTACAGGAACTGGCCTCCGAAAACTATCAGCTGGGAGAGTTGATTTGTTTATTAGAGGAAAGAGTGTATCGTCTTGAAGAAATGAATTTAAAGTTGGCGCTAGAACGTTTAGACGTGTTAGAGAAAACCGTTAAGCAGAGAAACGATGAAGTCGACGCTCGTCTGCAGAAGGTCGAAGAAGAAATCGACGTTTTGACATTAAAAATGTCTAACCTTTCTATCTAAAAGTGTTTTTTATTCCAAAATTGTCAGTGTAGCACTAGTGTATAAATAGTATTTTATTTCCGTAAACAAAATTTATCATAAAAGTAATAGTTATTTATATATCAGCAGTAGAATCTCGGGTTTCTTTATTATAATATATTTCAATAATAGTTCAAAATATTCATGGTTAAATTTGTTTAATACACAATATTGTCAATGACTTATAAATATTGCAATATTGTGTGGGAGACAAAAAGCCGATAGAATATGAACTAATGAAATATACGAATTTCGAAAAATAATACCCGAAAGGAGTTATAATAAAATTCGCTTAAAATTTGCAACTGAAATTGTTGTAAATTGTCAAAGAGAATTTCATTAATTTTTTCACATGAAAAAACAATAATTTCTGAAGAAAAAATTTTTTTCGACTTAAGCGAGATCCGAACTCTGATCGGAGAGTCTGAGGGCGGGAGCTTTACCTCTGAGCCATCTAACTCTTAGTAGACCAGCGGTGTTGTATACTATCTGTGCCGAGTACACTATAGTATGATGGTGAAAACACGCAGTTCTAAGCTCCTTGAGGAGAATCAAGGTAGTTTGCAGGGAAAAAGAGATGCTTTGAATGAATCTCTTGCTAAATTAAAAGACGATACACACATTGACAATGCTCTTGAAGATGAAGTAATGGCTTTCAATGAGCAAGTTAATGAGAATATGCAAAATATACTTTTGTATATAGAAGAAAATGAAGTTGCTTTGCAAGATTTGACAAACAATGTTCAAACTTCCGAAGAAAATTATCAAGAAGCTCTTAGACAAATAAAAGAACTTGAATTGAAATTAAATACAAGTGAAAAGGAGCTTGAAAAACGATGCCAAAAACGAGATTTTGAGCGTCGTGATAATTGTAATGAGGCATCTAGGGGTGTTGAATTGATTAATACAAAAATTCAACAACTCACAACAGATGTGAATGACATAAAAACATATGCTGAGAATATAAGTGAAGATGCGGATAAATTACGCATTTATATGTCTCAAGATATAACTCCAGAGTCAGCCATAAATGAAGGAGCTGTGGAGCATATAATTCAAAAGTATTTCGAACAATACGAGAGACAGAGAAACTTGAGGGATAATTCTCAAGTTAAATCTCTAGAGGAGCGCATTATTTTTTTGGAAAATGCCAATAAACATTTGCTATCCAGATTGACAAAAGCTGAAAATTCGAATAAAAATTATAGCGCTCTAATAACAGAGATGCAGGACGTAATAATCGATCAAGATCAGCAATTCAGCGACTTAAGAACATTTAAGTTAAACGCTGAGAATGAAATAGACATTCTGCAAGGCAGATTAAGCACTCATGAGCTTAGCGTCGATAAGCATAGTGAGCAGCTCTACGATCTCATGAGAATGACGAAAAATGTCAAAGATCATGAGATTGAAAATGAACAGGAAATTGATCTATTCAAAAGTCGGATCAATAAAGATAATAAAAAATCTAGAGTTACTAGAAATAACTCAATAAAATGGTCAGATGATGAAATAAGAGATAGGAGAGCTTCGACTAGACGATTATCCAATAGTAGTCGATCTCCTTCGCCCATGAGACCAATAAAAGACAGGCTAAGAGAAAATATAACTAAGCCTAGTTTAATTTTGTCTCCGAACAGGAGTACAAAAGTAAATCAGAGTTTCTTAAATACGAGTCGCTCTGCTTTTCGGAGAGAAAAAATGTCTGCTCCTATTTTCAAGGCTGATTTATCTGATAAGCCTATGAAATTTTTAAGGGAGATTAAAAGATATATGGGATCGGAGGATTTGCCTCTAGACGATGTCAAGTATATTTTGGCACGTTCTTTGAGAGGTACAGTAGGTAGTTGGTGGGATATGATAGAAAATTCTATCTCATCATTCGATCAATTCGAAAAAGAATTCAAACAGAGATTTTGGAATTCTGATATCACTGATCAAATCAAAAGAAAAATTGAATATGGTACATACAGTGATATGGAAAAAAAGACTCGAGTAGAATATACTACTGAATTAATGAGTCAAGCAGTAGACATAGGAGAAATGTCCGAAAAAGAGCTTGTAAGAAAACTTGCGGATCATCATGGATTCGAAGTAAGATTTGCAGTTTCTACACAGAAAATAGAAACTAAATCAGGTTTGCTTGATTTATTATCTTGCAAAGATATTGGAATGCAGAGGGAAAAAGAGAGTAAATCTGTATTATCCAATAAATCTACGGATTCTGGTGCTAATACTAATTCGACAGTACAGAATTCTCAGAAAAATTTTAAACCTTGGAACAATCAAAGGTTTAATAATAATAACAGTAACAATTTGAATAGTCAAAGTAAATCCGAGGAGAGCTCTGAGACTAATAAAATTCAAGCTAAATCCGGAGAAGCTGCGACTAGTCAGAAAACTTCTGGTGGACAGAGTATATTTAAGAAAATGCCACAGAAGAGTACTGGTACTAAATCGAAAAATGGACATGACATTTACTCTTTAGATAGAGAAATTTTAAAAAATCGGGAAACTAACGACAGTCGCAGCATGTGCCCCGGATTTTATCTCAAATAGAGAGAGTAGTGAGGCGACTGATTCTAGAAAAGGATATATTCAAACGATTTTTGAAGATCCTAGAGGAGCCTTGTTAGATGGTCCGGAGGAGAGAATTCAAAAATGCCAAAACACAGAGTGTCCTGTGATTAAAATAAATTTGCAAGATGTCGAGGTAGAAGCTCTCATCGATACAGCCCTATCACGTGCATTTCTGATGAATTTTACAGACTACATGTTGATAAATTTAATAAATGTCCAACGTTACCTATTATAGGACAAGTTATTAAAGGGGCTATTGGAGCTCAATCTGTCCGTCTAAAGATTCAATTTTTTGCGGAAGTTACTATTGGAGAAACAAGCAAAAATCTTAATATCATTGTAATTCCGAGATTATCTAGGGATTACATAATTGGAGTTGATCCTATGGGAAGTTTTGATATGTCTATCAAATTTCGTATGGGCACAGTGGAGTTAAGAGAATCAAAAGATAATATGGAATGGTTAATTTATAAAACCTCTCCATTGAGTATAGAAGAGATAAATCATCGTTGCATTGAGGCAATCGAAGATTTTGGAGAAGTTGAGGATTATTGGAGTCAGGAGGAACAAGCCGAATTAAATGCAGGTCGGACTTTTCTCTCTGAACTCAATAAAAATTACTCAGAGTTTTATGGAAATCAATGCGAGGCGTCTCTGGTAATTAATAATTTGTCATCAGATGACACAGATCTGTATGCCATTACAGTGCAAGAAGTAGAAGAGAAACTTCAGAATTGCCTCTGTAAAAATCCGAAAACTATCGACAGTCTCAGAAATCTCATCTGGAGATATAAAAAGGTTTTTTGTAAAAAACCAGGATTATTAAAGAATTTTGAATATAAAATCAAGATTAAAGATGATTCTACATTTTATGTTGCTCCATATCCTATTGCAATTAACAAAAGAGAAATTTTTGGAGCAATGATAAAAAAGATGCTAGACTGGAAAGTGATTAGAAGGTCGAACAGTCAATTGGTGACTCCAGTAAAAAAAGACGGAACGGTGAGGCCGTGTCTTGATGCTAGAGAGGCAAATAAGCGCTTTGTAAAAGATCATGAGTCTCCTAGAAATGTAGAGGAATTATTGCAAATTTGTGATGAAATTGCAGTGATGACAAGTCTTGATTTAACGAGTAGTTTTTGGCAGATACCGTTAGCCGAAGAAAGTAAAAAATATACTGGTTTTATGCACGAAGGCAAAGTATATGAATTTAACGTTTGTCCGTTTGGCACCAGTGTAAGTACCTCAGCATTAGTGAGAGGCTTAGATTTTGCTATCAGAGGACTCGGTAAAAACATAATAAATTTTGTAGATGATTTATTATGTATCTCCGGATCAGAAGAAGCTCATTTAGTGCATCTTGAAAAATTGTTTCAAAGACTAGAAGAGTATAATTTCACTCTTAGTCTTAAAAAGACACATTTCTTTAGACAAGAAATTGATTTTCTTGGCTTTACGCTTACTCCTGAAGGAATAAAAGCTCAGGAAGCAAAGCTTGAATTAATAAGAGAATTTCCAATACCTAGAAACCATAGGTAAACAATTAAAAGGTTTTCTTGGTTTGGTAAATTTTTATGGTAGAATGGTTGATAAGTTTGCATATGCAATGGAACCATTATTTAGATTACTAAGAGTAAAAAAGTGGGGATGGGGGGACAAAGAGAATGAAGCATTTCAAAAGGTTAAACAGTTATTTTTGGAAAATGCTACTTTGTCTCATCCTGATCCTACGAAACCTTATATATTGAGAACAGATAGTAGTGATTTTGCTATATCAGGTGCTCTGTCTCAATTAGATGAAAATGGAGTGGAAAAAGTCATAAAGTTCGTTAGTCGTACTTTAAAAGGCAGCGAATTGGCTTATTTCACTACTGAAAAAGAGCTTCTTGCAATTGTTTTTTGTATAATGAAGTTAGACGATTATTTGAGAATGGCGAAATTGCAGGTGAAAACTGATCACCAAGCACTGATTTATATGTTTAATTGACGATTTACCAGTGCGAGAATACGCAGATGGGTAATGGCAATACAAGACTACGATCTTCATTTTGAACATGTAAAAGGGAAAGACAATGTCGTGCCTGACTTATTATCAAGGCATCCCGATTACATGAGCACGGTAAGAAACAAGCCTGGAGAGATTGTAATCTCGGCTGTTAATAGAAGAAGAAAACTGAGTAAAGAAATGATTTCAGTTTTTAAGAATTTTAAAGCTCATCAAGAAGAGGATGAGAAAATTCAGCAAATGAAAGCTAAAGCTGTACCAGTTTTAGATAAAATTCCAAATAAAAATCTTAAAATGCCGACTTATATTGTGAAAGATGATTTGACTTATAAAAAAAATCGTTTTGAGCAGTATTTGTTGGTGATGCCAGAAAAGTTCGTAAGTAAATTCATTATAGAATTACATGAATTTTATGGTCATATTGGAACTAGAAAATTACAAAAAATGATACAAGAAGATTTTTATGTGAATAATTTAAAACATAAAATTTCTTACTTGTTATCTACCTGTGACTTGTGTCAACGAATCAAAGTTTCGACGAGGCCGAGCACTGCTAAAAGACAAACAATCATTCCAGAGAAGCCTAGTGATTTATTATCTGTGGATTTTTATGGTCCATTACCGACTTCTACTGCAGGGATGAAGTATATCTTTGCAACAATTGATGTTTTTAGCAAATTGGTAGTTTTGTACCCGATAAAAAAAGCCAATACGTCTACTATATTGAGGAAAATTTTTGATCATTATATCAAAAATTTTGGAAAGCCAAAGAGAATCATGTGTGATCATGGTACTCAATTTACTTCTAAAAAATGGCAGCAAAAATTAGAAGAAGAAAATATACAATTAGTATACTCTTCTGTGCGCCATCCACAAGGAAATGTGGTAGAAAGAGTAAATCGAGAGCTTGGTCGATTTTTCAGAACGTTCGTTAGTGATAAACATACAGGATGGGCTCCGTATGTTAATATCATTCAATCTATTATTAACGAAACGTATCATGAAACAACTGAGTACACGCCTCTGGAGTTACATTTAAATATAAAACCTAGTAGGGTGTGGAAAGTATGGATAAGAACTAATATCCATGCTGATGATCAAACACATGAGGAAAAAATATTCTTGGCGAGAGAAAGAATTAAAAAGAAGGGTGAAAAACGTAATGAAAAATTCAATAAGGAAAAAAAACGTTATTTCACGAAATATGAAATTGGAGATGAAGTACTTGTACGTGCAAATAATGTCTCAGATGCAGAGAATAGACAAATATCTAAATTTTT
>JACCIB010000894.1:0-72929 GCA_018906965.1 Philotrypesis tridentata
AGGATAGATTTTTTTTTTTTACTATTAGATTATATAAAGAAATAACTATTCTGTGATGTGGCAGCTAGTAAAGTGTTTAAGAATTCATCTTTCAAGAAAGTTTACGTTGTTGAAGTGGAATATGTAACTTTTTCTATCGTCTCCTGGGTTCACCTTCAAGCAAGTTTCTACATTCTTGAAGTGGATGTGTAATTTTTTCTATCGTCTCCAGGGAGGTAGACTCTCAGGCTATTCGTCGAAAGGGATCCTGATGAGAAGCTAGTGACAGTGTTGTATTTTCATCATCCAAGAATCAAAGAAAATTTATACAGAATTTCCAGTTTATATAATTTTCTTGTGATGTGACAAGTTGGTTAGTGTTAGGATTATATTCAATCTTCCACGCAAGAAAGTTTCTACAATTGTGGAAGTGCTTATGAACAATTATTAAATGTTCCTATCGTCTCCTGGGAGATAGACTCTCAGGCTATACATCGAAAGGGATCCTTACAAATAGCTAGTGTGTTTTATTGTCTTGGTTCAAGAATCGAAGAAAGTTTTAACATAGAGAATATTCAGTATAAGGAAAAAATTGTCTTGTATTATGAGAAGCTAGTGAAGTGTCAAGAATATGCATCGCTCATGCATGAAAGTTTCTAAGTTGTTTAAGTGTATATGAATAATTCATAACTTTTCCTATCGTCTCCTGGGAGGTAGACTCTCAGGCTATTCGTCGAAAGGGATCCTGATGAGAAACTAGTGAAAGTGTTGTATTTTCATCGTCCCAGAATCAAAGAAAATTTATACAGAATTTCCAGTATATATAATTTTCTTGTGATGTGACAAGTTGGTTAAGTGTTAGGATTATATTCAATCTTCCACGCAAGAAAGTTTCTACAATGTGGAAGTGCTTATGAACAATTATTAAATGTTCCTATCGTCTCCTGGGAGATAGACTCTCAGGCTATACATCGAAAGGGATCCTTACAAATAGCTAGTGTGTTTTATTGTCTTGGTTCAAGAATCGAAGAAAGTTTTAACATAGAGAATATTCAGTATAAGGAAAAATTGTCTTGTATTGTGAGAAGCTAGCGAAGTGTCAAGAATATGCATCGCTCATGCATGAAAGTTTCTAAGTTGTTTAAGTGTATATGAATAATTCATAACTTTTCCTATCGTCTCCTGGGAGGTAGACTCTCAGGCTATTCGTCGAAAGGGATCCTGATGAGAAGCTAGTGAAAGTGTTGTATTTTCATCGTCCCAGAATCAATGAAAATTTATACAGAATTTCCTGTTTATATAATTTCTTGTGATGTGACAAGTTGGTTGATTGTTACGATTATATTCAATCCTCCACGCAAGAAAGTTTCTACAATTGTGGAAATGCTTATGTTAACTTTTCCTATCGTCTCCTGGGAGATAGACTCTGAGGCTGTACGTCAAAAAGAATTCTTATGAATAGATAGTAAAAGTGTTTTATTTTCTTGGTTCAGAGAATATTCAGTTTATAAAAGGAAAAATTATTTTCTATTGTGAGAAGCTAGTGAAGTGTCAAGAATATGCATCGCTCATGCATGAAAGTTTCTAAGTTGTTTAAGTGTATATGAATAATTCATAACTTTTCCTATCGTCTCCTGGGAGGTAGACTCTCAGGCTATTCGTGGAAAGGGATCCTGATGAGAAGCTAGTGAAAGCAGTGTTGTATTTTATGGTTCAAGAATCAAAGAAAATTTATACAGAATTTCCTGTTTATATAATTTTCTTGTGTTGTGACAAGTTGGTTGAGTGTTACGATTATATTCAATCTTCCACGCAAGAAAGTTTCTACAATTGTGGAAGTGCTTATGTTAACTTTTCCTATCGTCTCCTGGGAGATAGACTCTGAGGCTGTACGTCAAAAAGAATTCTTATGAATAGATAGTAAAAGTGTTTTATTTTCTTGGTTCAGAGAATATTCAGTTTATAAAAGGAAAAAATTATTTTCTATTGTGAGAAGCTAGTGAAGTGTCAAGAATATGCATCGCTCATGCATGAAAGTTTCTAAGTTGTTAAGTATATATGAATAGTTTATAACTTTTCCTATCGTCTCCTGGGAGGTAGACTCTCAGGCTGTTCATCGAAAGGGATTCTTATGAATAGCTAGAGAAAGTGTTTTATTTTGTTTTTCAATTACCGTCAATATTTCCTAAAAATTTTTTAAATTGTTCCAAAGTCTAATTTTGGTACATTTATGCATTTATTAGAGAGAGATGGAAAGATAGTTCCTTCTGCTAGAGCTTAATTTGCTCTGTCTTCAAAAATATTTTTTAAAATTTATTTTTAAATGAAACTAAATAAAAATGATTAAAGAGCATGGATGTATTGATTATAATTAATGGTTTATTGACTTTTATATAAGTCAAATATCCTTGAAACTATTACATATGGAGTATATGGCACCCGGGTGCGCTTTTCAAAGTATAAAATCTTGATTAGTTTATTTTAATTATTGTAAATGTTAAAACTGAATGTATACGGATATTCTATAGTATTTTTATAATGTCGTGCAACAAAATTTCTCTGGATTACGCTAATATTTCACTATTTTACCTACATTTTTTTAACAAGTCATTTTAATAAACTTGTGCTTTTTATAAATGAGCTGTTATATTTATTTCTCACAGAGAAATCAAGACCTGTGATATTCTGGAACTTTCACAGGTTCTTTTATAATGAGTTAAGCTATCTTTTCAAATGTTTGTGTCTTCGATATTGATGATCGATCAAGTTGAACACTTGTTTTTAAGGCTTAAAAGGTTTATACGTAGAATCACACAGAAGCATTTTGGTCACTCTGAAAATTAAAAATAACTAAGTTTTCGTTAAACATACCAATCAGAGGGATATCATGAGAAATTTGAAGTTTACCATATAGACCAATTTCAAAATAATCATCATATAAGGCATTCAAAATCGAAAAGCTAAAAATTGGTCTAGACGATTAACTTTAAATTTCATATGCTATCCCTCTGATTGATTTGCTCAATTCAAAAATAGTTATTTTTAATTTTCAGAATGCCAGAGTTCAGGCAGTTTCCAGAATGTGGGTTGAGCGTCTCTTTTCCTAAAAGGTAAAAAGATCATACAAGTTTTCAAGCCCACTACTTAGAGGGATAGTATAAGAATTTTGAAGATGGTATAGTTTAGCAGTATTGAGATAATCAGAGATTAGAAATTTCAAAATTCAATAATTCAAAACTGCTGAGCCGTATCAACTGGAAAATTTTTAGATTATCCCTCTAAGTGACTGGCTTGACAATTTATATTATCTATATACATTCAACAGATCATAACGGAATGGAATTTTTTTGCCATGCCTGGTTAGGTCACTCTAGTGTATATATTGTAGTTCATAAATAAACACTACGTTAGTAGCTGATTGCTTTAAATACATCTTACCTTAAAAGCTATAAATTTAGAATATATTTAATAAACTATAACTTGTTTGCTAAATGACTCAATTCAATTTAGAATAGAACTCAATAGAACTCAATAGAACTCAATTTAGAATATATTTAATAAACTATAACTTGTTTGCTAAATGACACTATTCAATATTGACACTAAATTTATGATGTCAACCGTGTAAGTATTTATGTGAAAGTCATACAGGGGATACCACAACTTTACTGACACTATTTTTTACAGGTTTTCATAAAGTTTGAAATCGATTACAGTTTTCTAAACGTTTACCGAATTAGGTGGGTTGCATTAAAAATGATAATACATCTATCATAAAGAATCATAGGGATATTGGAAATTAACTTACATATACTTCTTTTTATTCTAAATATTATTTTCATTATTCCATAATATAGATTGAACAATTGTAAAGGATACGATATAAACTTGTATAAATATTAAAATGCTATATCACTCATGGTCTGCATGACAATAGTATACGTAACGTACAAATGCTTTCGAGAAAGCAGTTATCAGTTAATTAATTAGCAATAATTTTAGACGTACAGATTTCTTTGATGTATATTTGCGAAACAAATCATTATGGAACTTAACATAAAATTTAGTGTCAATAAAGGAAAAAAACGCGCTATTCTATTTACCTGGAGGGTGGTGCGGAAAAGATAGATTTCTTGGTAAATAATAATGATCTAAAAAAACTATTTACTCTACAGATAGTGTCTAAAAAATAATTATTATTATTATTACAATAATCCATGAGCAAATGTACATTAATATTTTAAATTTATTACTTATTTAGTTGATGTTAACTATTCTCTGTAATTTACATATTATATACCTTTTAAAAGTAGTGAAATCTCTCCCCCCCCCCCAAACAAACCTTTTCAAGGTAAAAGGCTGGCAAGTATAAGGTCGTTTCTTCATGTAAAAATTAAAGATTAATTTTACAACTCTTGATAACCTTAATGTAAAAAAAACTCTTAATAACACTTATGCAGACAAAACCAAACTTTTATTAACATTCATACAGACAAAATAAAAATTCTTAGAGCTTACTCTAAAATTCAACTTTAATTTTCAAACTTCGACAACTCTTATGTAGTCGAAATTATAAATGCTGTATTCTATACAGTTATTTAATTATGGAAATTAAAGATCTTGATAACACTTATATAGACAAAATACTAGTAGCTTTACTGCATACTCTTAAGACGTGTTGATATTATAATCGTCAGATCAACAAATAATATATCTTCTTTCCTCTTGTGAATAAGTGATCGAACACAAATACTGGAAGAATATGTGATACTTATAGATCAAGTTGGAAAACAAATAATTATGTTAGGATGAATGTCTTCTTTTACCTCTGCAATGAGTTAATCACAATCACTCAAATCATGATGCTTATACATTAAGCTAAAAAATCCGAAACTCTCATGTATGATAATATGAACGTGTAACCATCTTCGCGTTAAGGGTCTGTTGGACAGATTACCATTTCTTTAGTGTCACTTCTCCTTCGATTATCTATACCTTCGATTTGACATAAATTCTCATTTTAATTTTAAGAAAAGAAAGTTATGATATCAATAAATAAATTGGCAAGTTTTTTGCTATAAAAAATAATTGTTTTCAAATAAATAAATAACCGATTAAATTGAGGAAGGATTATAAATATATGTGTTCATATAAACACTCAATCCAATTGGAGCATGTGAAAAGGTGGATAGCCTGTGAAAAGGTACAGTCGGGTACAATTAAAACTTTGAATAATTGCGACTGCTGCCACGTTCTGTACATGTAATAGAATGGTATGATGTTCTTACATGACATTATCACATGACAAATGTGCCCATAATATGTAGTAATATCATGTTTGTCTAAAATTATTATGTAATTTAACAAGATTGTTTCGCATCATGAAAACTTTTTCATTTATTTATGGAAGCTGAGAGCGGATGTACAATCTACTCTACTTAGTAATTCAGTAAATGTATTGCTATCCTTATTTCATTCAAAATCTATGTCCAGGACGATTATATACAATTATATATGAGATTTAAATTCTGTTGATTTACATACATTTAAAAAAAACAGGAACAAATTCTATCATGTAGAACGCAATTTTTTGACGGAAAAACTTGCCGCCCCGTCCTATCATAGATAATCGATGAACAACTAAATGTCAGTGTAATTATCAAAATCATAAAATTTTTAATATAGTTAATTTATCGTCCTATTATCCTATAATGCGTAATACTCAAATCATTATATTAAACTGTGAGACCAATGGCCTCAAATAATAAAAAACAATGGAATTTTTTAATTAAGTAAAGATTTTAATTAAGTAAAGATTTGAAACTAAAAGCTGTAAACTACATAAATATTAATTTAAAACTTTTAAACTTGATTTATTTTCCAACTAGAGTCATAGAAATTTATTTTATAACATTTTTTTAATATGTAATAATAGTTACAATTATTTTTAATCAACTTCCTGCAATCTTCCGATAATACTAACAGAGGTTTGTAAAACATACATACAAATAACCAAAAATGAGCTTAGAATGATTGCAAGATTAAGTTTGAATTCCTCAACAATTAGTCAAGGACAGTAATAAATACATATAGAATGAAAAATCGATTCAGAGATTTTTTAACGGTGTTTCATTAACAAGTTAATTTGGTTAACCTTGCATAATTTAAATATGGTATACATCGTTATCTATGATAGGACGGGGCGGCAAGTTTTTCCGTCAAAAAATTGCGTTCTACATGATAGAATTTGTTCCTGTTTTTTTTAAATGTATGTAAATCAACAGAGTTTAAATCTCATATATAATTGTATATAATCGTCCTGGACATAGATTTTGAATGAAATAAGGATAGCAATACATTTACTGAATTACTAAGTAGAGTAGATTGTACATCCGCTCTCAGCTTCCATAAATAAATGAAAAAGTTTTCATGATGCGAAACAATCTTGTTAAATTACATAATAATTTTAGACAAACATGATATTACTACATATTATGGGCACATTTGTCATGTGATAATGTCATGTAAGAACATCATACCATTCTATTACATGTACAGAACGTGGCAGCAGTCGCAATTATTCAAAGTTTTAATTGTACCCGACTGTACCTTTTCACAGGCTATCCACCTTTTCACATGCTCCAATTGGATTGAGTGTTTATATGAACACATATATTTATAATCCTTCCTCAATTTAATCGGTTATTTATTTATTTGAAAACAATTATTTTTTATAGCAAAAAACTTGCCAATTTATTTATTGATATCATAACTTTCTTTTCTTAAAATTAAAATGAGAATTTATGTCAAATCGAAGGTATAGATAATCGAAGGAGAAGTGACACTAAAGAAATGGTAATCTGTCCAACAGACCCTTAACGCGAAGATGGTTACACGTTCATATTATCATACATGAGAGTTTCGGATTTTTTAGCTTAATGTATAAGCATCATGATTTGAGTGATTGTGATTAACTCATTGCAGAGGTAAAAGAAGACATTCATCCTAACATAATTATTTGTTTTCCAACTTGATCTATAAGTATCACATATTCTTCCAGTATTTGCGTTCGATCACTTATTCACAAGAGGAAAGAAGATATATTATTTGTTGATCTGACGATTATAATATCAACACGTCTTAAGAGTATGCAGTAAAGCTACTAGTATTTTGTCTATATAAGTGTTATCAAGATCTTTAATTTCCATATAGGAATATCTGTGAAGAGGGTGATCCATCTAAATTGTGGAAGGGGAAATTTGCTGGAACACAAAGGAAGATTCAGAAGATTTCATCAAAAAGGTCGAAGACGCTCTCAGACTTGCCCGACCACGTCTGTCAGACGAGGAATTATTAAACAGACTGTCACAACTGGTATCCAGTGGATCCTTGAGATGGGCTTGAGACCAGAGATCCAAGAGGAGGACCTGGGTCAACTTTTACAGAGAAGCCAGATTCATGTACGATATGTTGTTAATAAAAGTAAGTACGAGAATGCAAGGCCCTAAGGATATTTGCTACGACTATAAAATCAAATAAAAATCAATGGAATACTAGAAGATCAACGTTGGTGGCTGCAAGTAAAAATTGGAGCGTTCCAGATTTCGACATGGAGCCACTCAGACTTGCATCGGCACGATGTCTATGGACATATTATCTAACAGATAAAGATTTTGATCACATCTGCGCCTATTTTGTACCAACCTGATTTTTCGAAAACCTTCTGCATTGAGTGCGACGCCTCCGACACTAGCCTTGGTAGCGTGATAACTCAAACGGTCGATGACAAAGAAAGAGTCATACAGTTCGCCAGCCGTAGGATGATGTCAGCTGAAAGAAACTACTCGGTCACTGAATGGGAATGCCTAGTCATACTATGGGCAGTTCATAAATTCCTGCCATACATAGAAGGATATCATTTTCTGGTTATTACCGACCACAGTAGCCTCATGTGGCTCAGCAACCTGCGCCACCATACGTGTTGGATTCAGGGTTGAATAAAGTTCACTGCGGTTCAGATGATATCTATTTATTGTCAACAAAAACACACTGAATAGAGTAGCTCTTTGAAGTTACTGCTCCGGTAGTCTTCACGGTACTGGCATGGGCGTCGCTGGGGGCCCGAGCGGTGTAGAGGGGAACTTTCCAGAGTGACCTCTCGGTGGCGTGAGGGGGTCTCGGAGAAGAGACGCGTCAACATACACACTACGGGTAGACTAGCAAGGTAGGCACTTAAACTACAAGAGTACGATTGTACCATCGAACACGGTGCAGAAACGTCACACCTCGTCCCTGATGCATTGTCACGAATACATGATGAAAACAATGAAGCAGAGGAAACGCGTTTTCCCCTAGCGGGCATCAGTCCAGAGGACGAAAGAACTAATGAATGGTATCTCAACCGTTGTCAAGAAGTGACGGACAAGCCACTCGAAAATCCAGGCTGGAAAATCGTCGGCAACAAGTTGTATACGTATCGATCGGACTGTTTCGTCGATGAAATCATGGAGGAGGAAAATGCATGGAAGTTAGTCCTTCTGGAGGAGAAACAAAAACAAGCTCTCTCCGAATGTTACAACAAATCAACCGCAGGCAGCTTTGGTCGTAAGAAAACTCAACAGCGCGTAGCACTGTCGTACTATTGGCCATTGATGACAAAAGACATGAAGAACTACGTTGAAACTTGCTCCATTTGCCAGCAATGTAAACCTGAACAACGCAAACCAATTGGTCACATGGGTCTTCGTAACTTCTCTAGATCGTGGGAAACAGTGGCAGGAGACGTAATGGGTCCCCTACTGAAATCCATTCATGGATTTGAATATCTGCTTGTATTTCAAGATATATTATGAGATGGGTCGAATGCATCTCCACAAGAAAAGCGTACGCTCAGACCATTATTAAACATCTGAACGTGCAAATATATCTGCCTATAACTCCGAAACTGTTCATTTCTTTCGCACGATTAAAACTCTAATTCGAAAGTTTCTCGACTAACATTACAAAAACTGGGATGAACACATCGCTGAGTTTACCTTCAGTATGAACACGGCATTCAAGAATCTCTCAATACTTCGCCGGTCATGATAAACTTCGGCAGACAGCCTGAGTCGCCTCAAACGTTACTTCGACCAGAAGAAATCGCAGCCACGGAAACGGAAACGGAACGGCCACGGAAACGGCACGAAAACGGAACGGCCACGGAAACGGCACGAAAACGGCACGGCAACGGAACGGCCACGGAAACGGCACGGCAACGAAAACGGCACGGCCACGGAAACGGAACGGCCACGGAAAAGGAATCGAAAAGGAAACGGCACGTAAACGGAAACGGAACGGCCACGGAAACGGCACGGAAACGACACGGCCACGGAAATGGCACGGAAACGACACGGCCACGGAAACGGCACGGGCACGGAAACGGAACGGCCACGGAAACGGAAAGGCCACGGAAACGGCACGGAAACGGAAACGGAACGGCCACGGAAACGGCACGGAAACGACACGGCCACGGAAACGAAACGGCCACGGAAACGGCACGGCCACGGAAACGGCACGGCCACGGAAACGGAACGGCCACGGAAAAGGAATCGGAACGGAAACGGCACGTAAACGGAAACGGAATGGCCACGGAAACGGCACGGCCACGGAAACGGAACGGCCACGTAAAAGGAAACAGCACGACCACGGAAACGGCACGGCCACGGAAACGGAAACGGAACGGCCACGGAAACGGCACGGAAACGACACGGCCACGGAAACGGCTAGGAAATGGAAACGGCACGGCCACGCAAACGGAAACAGCACGACCACGGAAACGGTACGGCCACGGAAACGGAAACGGAACGGCCACGGAAACGGCACGGAAACGACACGGCCACGGAAACGGCACGGAAACGACACGGCCACGGAAACGGAAACGGCACGGGAACGGCACGACCACGGAAACGGCACGGCCACGGAAACGGAAACGGAACGGCCATGGAAACGGCACGGCCATGGAAACGGCACGGAAACGGAGCGGCCACGGAAACGGCACGTAAACGACACGGCCACGGAACGGCCACGGAAACGGCACGGAAACGGAAACGGAACGGCCAAGTAAACGGCACGGAAACGGCACGACCACGGAAACGGCACGGCAACGGAAACCGAACGGCCATGGAAACGGCACGGAAACGGACCTAAAAAATGAAGAAAAACGGCCACGGAAATGACATGGACAAAAAGCGGCATAAAAACGGCTACGGAATAGGCACGGCCAGATAAAAGATAACGGAATTTCCAAGAATTCACACGGGTTGTGGATCCGTTTTTTACGAACTGTGTCCGGATAGACACATTCAGCACGAAGAACAAGCATATCCGGCCTCGGAGTAACAGTTTACTTGTATTGACATCGGTGGCGTTAGTACGACGTAGTTGATTACTCAAAAATCAAGGTTCTTGAAGATGGCACTTAGAAAAATATAATCATGTTTTGCATAAATATAATTAGTATAGGTCATTTGCGCAATAAAAAATATTGCAATTTGGACGTTTGCGCATAAAAAATATTTGCTTTTATTTTGTAAAAAATGTAAATGAAAACTGGGCGCTATACATTAGCACCCAAAACGGATTACACTTTTAGATTTTAAACATGTAATATGTTATGCGTTTTATGAACAATATCAATAGCGCGTGTCACGCGCAGATGGAATTAGTGGCGAGGACACCCGAAGGAATTAGTGGCCTATAATCAGCCAATTAATTAATAAATAATATTTTTTATTTTACCTTCTTGGCGGGTGCTGAAATGATGTTCCAATTCTATATACCGCTATTCCACTCATTCACCCTATACATTTGTATACATATACTAGCGCGACACACGCAATCGATATTGTTAATAAAACGTATAACATATTACATTTTTAAAGTCTAAAAGCGTATATCCGTTTTGGGTGCTAATTTACAGCACCCAGTTTTCATTTACATTTTTTACAAAATAAAAGCAAATATTTTTTATGCGCAAACGTACGATTTGCAATATCTTTTAATGCGCAAACGACATATACTAATTATATTTATGCAAAATATGATTATATTTTTCTGAGTGCCATCTTCAAGAACCTCAAATATCATGCATTAAAAATATTTCCTGCTAACTCTTTATAAAAAATTCGACTTAACAATCAAAACGAAATTGAAAGTTTGGCGAGCGAAACAAGCGGGGGGGGGGGGGTCGAAGTCCCCTCTGTATCTTCATGGTAGAGAGATAAAAAAATCATGTATTGAATTATAGATTTAATTATTATAATTATTAAATATTTCTACTTTACCTTGTAAAGTGTTGATTACGCACAGCAATAAATATAAGTGTAGAAATATTTTCTATACATCTTTTACTTCATTAAGCGAATACTCTACTAGTTTTCAAATCGTTTATGCATACGACATCTATTTCAAATAAATATTATCCTGTTACAAATTTTTTTTGTTATGTTATAAAAAGTTATTCGATTTAATTTTAAAATATGGAACATGCTTACCTTTATTTCATGACCATATTGTTACACTATCGCCAAGAGGGCGATATCTATTTTATTAATTATTTGAGAAATTGAAAGATTCTTTTTTCCTTGATATTGAATACAAGTGAAAACACCCATTATGTTCCGTCGAAAAACGGCTTGCCACAGGGCATTAGGCTCTATCGCGTGCGTGGCGTGAGCGAGTGGAGATCGTACGTTTACCGCATACGCTGCGGTGCTGCTGACCTCGTGGCGACGCTATCAGCAGAGATAACTAGAGAGATAGCTAGAGGCACGGGTTTTATACGACGAGTTTCAGTCGAGTTTCCTTCGAAACCAGTTCAATCTGCAAGGAAACTCAAGATACAGCGAAAAGTATAAGCAGGTAAAAGAAGTAGAAGGCCATAAAAAGTAGAACTTCGCCGCCATTTTTCTACCCGCTCTTGAAAATGTCAACGGTTGCTCATACCAGACCGCCGTCAAGACAGAGACTATGTACCCTCCGAGCTAATTCTTTAATTTTGGTCAGATTTTGCGCAAGCAAAATTCAAAATTAATTACATATGCACATTTACGAAAATTTTCTATTTTTACATAAACAGCGATTATCAACTATTAAAATACAATTTGAATGGTAATATTTAGATAATTTTAAAAAACAGTATCTTCTTTTCAAGTTTGAAACCATTTTTCTAGAATATTTATTGAAAATATTAACGAATAATCACAAAAGCACCTCAAATTGCAATTTAATAGTAAAAAATTGCTATTTCTTTAAAAATATCCAAGTAATTCGTAAATTTATATATTTAATAATATTTGAATTTCGCTTGCGCAAAATCTGGCTGTCATAAAAGGATTGGCTTGGAATGATCAAATATGGTCTCCGTCTTAGTGGCGGTCAGGTACGTGCAAGCCGTTCAAGAATGGCTAGAAAAAATGGCTCCGAAGCTTGAATCTTCATGGTTCTCCACCTCCCTCGCCTGCTTATATTTTTTGCTGCATCTTGAATTTCCTCTGAGATTCATTCGCGTCGTTCATTCGAGTCGACGTCGCGGAAAGGTCGCGAGTTGCGAGAGAAAAAGAGTGAGTGTGTGTGCAGGCGCGCTGGTGTAATTTTGCGGTGTACGTGACCGTAAGTCGAGAGTGCGGAAATTCGTGTACGCCGGGAACGCGACGTTAGGGGCGCGCGTCAGGACGAGAGTAAGGAGGAAGGCGCCGCTAGCTCTCGCAAGCATCGCGGCTAAGCCAGAGCAGCGTTCAGGTAGTTTCCGCAGCGGTGCTGCTCGATGCGACGCAAGTGAGGTGCGAGGTCCCAAGCGTGTACAAGAGAAAGATAGAGAGAGAGGGAGAGAGAGAGAGAATTTCAATTTTTGAATTTATAAATATTTGATTAAAGTAAATTTTGTTGCACAATATTATATAATAAGGATTAGCCAATGTAGCATGTTCTTTTGAACTTCTTATAACATTTTGGCCTTCAACTTTCTTTTGAAAATGAATGATGATGAAATCGATTTTAATCAACGTGGTAAGTCATTCCAGAAGAGTGCGAATGATATGTGGCATGACTTACGGAGCCTGGAGTAGGTAAAAGGTGGTATATCAAGAGCCTTCACCTTCCCTTCTCAGGTCTAAAAGGAAGGTGGGCATGAAAGTACGCTACCAAATATCCTGGAACAGCTGTGTTGAACATGCGATGAAAAAAGTGACAGCAAAGTACTTACGATGACCGGCGGTCGTAAACCAATTAAACTCACGCCTGAGGGGAGGAGAGGCATGCTCGTCCTGCCTATCACCGTAGATGTACTGTATTCCATAGTTACTAAGCACCTGCAGCTTGTTGTCAAGTGTAGCGTTAATGACACAGTAAACTAATGAACAATAGACAACGATGGAAAACAACAACGAGTGGATCAAATATTTGCGCAGTCTTTAATTGGTGCTACGTTTGATAAATTTAAGACGAAATAGTAATTTATGAGCCCTTTTGCAGATGTACTCCACATGGGCACTCCAATCAAGGTTGAAGTCAAAAGCATCACTTCGAGACTGCGGACCTCAGACTCATAGGGAACTCTAGTGCCATGAATAACAATGAAGTCATTGACAACATTTTTTAAGTTATTAATATTATATAATAAGGTGTTCCAAACACTATAGCCTTGGTCTTTCCCACATTGAACTTCGAACTGTTATCGCTGGCCCAGCAGGCAGTCCTCTCGGCAATAGCAGACATTCTTGAAGCTCCTCAAGGCGACATTGGCTGTAAATTAAAGCAATACTGAATGTCGCATATGTACAGACGAAAAAAGCACTGATCTGCTTAGACAAGCAGATAACGGTAGTTTTCTAAGGAGCTTAGCGTGACACATTGTATCAAACGCTTTTCTGAAACCAAAAGAAGGAGAAATAGTCTGGATTCGAGATTTTAAGAGATTTGCTGGTGCACTAGCCATTCCAGCACCTTAGATAGGGAACAAAGTAGAGAGATTGAACGATAGTCCTTCAGTGCCGACGGAGTCAGGACCTTTGTCAGCGTCGTCACGGTGAATTCTTTCAAGACTGAAGGAAAATGAGACTCCAGAAGTGAAGAATTAAAGATATAGGTAAGATACGGGCAGATAGCAGGCAAATCCTTTTGCACTATAACTTGGGGAATCCCATTCGGCCCTCGAGCCTGGGTGCTAAAGTGAGTGACCAGCCTCACATCCCGTTCCTTAATTTCGGAAAAAGTAAAAAGCTGAGAATATTCCAGCTCTTCAATCCATAACAGTGCCTTATCAACTGAAGGAGACCGGGTATCTGTACAGATTTCTGAGAAAAAGTTGTTAAGTTGTATTTAGGAGAGACAATAACGAGATATTTCATCATCACTTTCCAAATCTTATAGGGATCAGTAATGGAGGAGAGACGAGAGTAGTAGTACTCCTCGCCTCCTCCACCGTCCTGTGGGCACTGTCCCTTACTTCACGGTAGGCCAACTTATCCATGAGGAGCCTGGACATACGAAAATGTCTGTACAGCCTGTCCCTCTCAGCGACAAGGCCCCGAAGTTCCCTAGTGTACCAAGGATGCTTCATACTCCAGTAGTCACAGTAATTAACGGAACGAGATGTTCTATTTGGCGTTAGTCAAGTAGGCATTAATGTTGAATGTTGATGCTGTAGGCATTAAGACTGTTGATGTTGTCGTCAACTGATGTGTTAGTGAAAGATGAGCATTCCTTTTAGGGATGCTATAAGGTCGGCTTGACAGATCTCTTTATAGTCAAGGAAAGTAAAGGTTGAGTTTACACAGGGTACGTTACGTGGCATTGCAAAGTCCAAAGTAGCAGAGATTAAATCATTTCCATTGATGAAGGGATTGTCCATTTTGCAATATGATAGCAAGCTAACTTGCTCTACAATTATGCAAAGATCAAGCCAAGTATTTGAGATTCATACTCCACGCAGACAATGGTGTCTAGCACTATATGGGACCGACTTTATGGAATTATCCCGTATAAGCCCGCGAACAAACTGTGCATCAGCAGACGTAGAGAGTTAATCGATATTAAAATCGCCAATACCACTCTAGCTGCATAACTATACATATGGTTCGTGCTGTTCAAAATTATTAACGTCGCCACTAAGAAATGCAGCGTGTGATGGTCTATACTGCTTGACCAAAAAAAAAATGTACCATCTGTTTTCTCATAAATGGGACTGAATTTCTGGGCCAGCCCAATGGTTTTACATTATTTCGGGGGTTGGCTTTCCCATGAAACACACCGCCACATCGAATAATGCAGGATAAAAAAGTTAAAAAAAATTAACTATTGAAAAAAAATTTTCGAGCGTCATTGCTTTTATCCTGTGTAGAATAGTCGATTGCGATAACGATGCAACGATATCCAATTGGAATTGTATCATTATTTTATTTTTAATTAAATGTTGAAAATTGGGAGAACGCAAACGAATGTGGTTAAAATTGGGGTTGGGGGAACCGAAACGCGAATCGACTGCCATTCAATTTGTTTCCCCCTAGGGTTAGGTAGTTGCAAATGTCGGTAACAAATGGTGACACACATTCAAACATCGAGCCGTCACGATCGTCACCACGGGTCGTCGAATCGAATGAGGAAGTCCTGCCAAAATTAACTGCAGAGAATTACGATTTTATAAAAGTTTTTCTAAATTAATAAATTTAGCATAATATCGCTTCAGTTGGTGCGCTCAGTAGATTTTCAACAGAATTTGTGCACCAGGTACCGGGAATGTATCTAGGTAAATAGGAAAGCCGATTTTACATTCCAGGTGATGCGCTCCGAATTTTTTCGACAGAACTTGCGCATCAGGTAAAATAGCGGGATAAAATGCAAGACTTCCCAGCAGATCATTTTTTGTCTTTGCGATTGGTCTCGCTGAAAATGCAAGATGAAATGCGAGATAACTAATTTACTAACGCTGTTACCGTCGAATGATTTAGGCATTCGATTTTAGTAGAGCAGGAAGGACATTGGATCCTTATTTTCATGTGATGCAAAAAAAATCGATATCTGCTATTTACTATTTGTACAGCATATACAATATCAAATGGTACGTCGATGCGAGCCAAGAAGTTTAAGATGTCAACCTTTCTGCATCGTCCAAAATGGAAGATGAAATGCGAGAAAATATGCGAGCTATTGGAGGGGTCTCGATCGTCGAGAAATACTCTCGAAGGTTTTCTCGATAGTCGTGAAATGCTCTCGGAGTCTTTCTCGACCGTCGAGAAATGCTCTTGGAGGGTTTTTCGACTCGGAGTCTTTCTCGACACGCAGGATTTATCGATCGTCGAGAACCAGAGCATTTCTCGAGGGATGAAAAAAACTCCGAGAGCATTTCTCGAATGCTTTTAGAGGGGTTTTCGTCTGGACGATACTACATTTTTTTATGTCACAACTATTAGAAATATGCTTTTTTTGATTCGCAAATAAACCGGACGATGCAGAAAGGTTGAAATTTTGAACTTCTTGGCTCGCATCGACGTACCATTTGATGTTGTACAAATAGTAAATAGTAGATATCGTTTTTTCTGCATCACATGAAAATAAGAATTCAATGTCCTTCCTGCTCTACTAAAATCATTCGACGGTAACAGCGTTAGTATATTAATTATCTTGCATTTTATCTCACTTTTACTGCGAGATTAATCGCACAGAAAAAGATGGCAAGTTCAAAATTCTCGTATTTAGTAATGGAGTTTTCACAGAACCAATCTTATAAATAAAACTAGTTGATTTAATAGCTCGCATTTTATCTCGCATTTCATCTCGCATTTTCAGCGAGACCAATCGCAAAGACAAAAAATGATCTGCCGGAACGCCTTGCATTTTATCTCGCTATTTTACCTGATGCGCAAGTTCTGTCGAAAAATTTCGGAACGCATCACCTGGCATGTAAAATCGGCGTACCTGTTTACCTAGATACATTCCCAATACCTGATGCGCAAATTCTGTTGAAAATCTACTGAGCGCACCACCTGAAGCGATATTATGCTAAATTTGTTAAAGTAGAAAAACTTTTACAAAATTGCAATTTTCTGCAATTAATTTTGGCAGGGCTTCCTCATTCGATTCGACGACCCGCGATGACGATCGCGATAACTCGATGTTTGAATGTGCGTTACCATCTGTTACCGACATTTGCAACTACCTAACCCTAGAGGGAAACAAATTGAATGGCGGTCCGTTCGCGTTCCGGTTGTCCCCAATCTTAACCATATTCTATTGTGATCTCGCAATTTTCAACATTTAATTAAAAATGAAAAAATGATACAATTCCAATTGGACGTCGTTGCATCGTCATTGCAATCGACTATTCTACACATGATAAAAGCAATGACGCTCAAACAATTTGTTTTCAAAAGTTAATTTTTTTATCTTTTTTATCCTGTATTTTTCGATGTGGCGGTGTGTCATTGGAAAGCCAACCCCTGAAATAGGGTAAAACCATTGGGCTGGCCCAGAAATTCAGTCTCATTTATGAAAAAAAAGGGTACATTTTTTTTTGGTCAGATAGTATATCACATCTACAAATGCCGGAACAATACCTGGAGCTGTCAGTTCGCAAAACAAGTACTCAGGCTTACCTGGTTTTCCGACCCAGCTACCGTGAGAAGAAGAGGTGGTAAGGAATGTTAAGCATGAGTGAATATAGTGCACCACTCCTACTCGGTGGTTTTTTTCTGTCACGTCTGCACAAGAAATATCCTTGAAGTTCAACTATACTGTCTTCTGTGATATAGGGGACGAGAAGCCAGAAAGAGCCAAACCACTTCAATGTGAGAGTTCGTATTAAAATGATAGACTCGTAGACCTCCCACCAGACTCAATGATGATGATGATGGTGAGCGAGATGAAGATGAATGGAATGATGATGAAGATGTGTGAGTGGAAGATGAATGAGATGTGATGAGATGAAGTCAAATAGAATAGTCATGCGATCAGGCGTTTCTAATCCTCCCTCAAAAAATCCCGCAGATCAGCAGGTGACAATAGTATTACGGCATAATCCTCCATCTTCTTCTTGATGTAAATACGTCCTTCCCAGACAAAGGTGATGTTCCCGTGCGCCCTGGCCGCCTTATATGCCTCAAGCCTCAGTTGATGGATCTCGAGCGGAAGCATCTCGTTGATGTTGACAGTATCTCCGGGGCTAGGTGATAACGTTACTGAAGCAAGATACTTCACGCGGTCGAGGGAGACAATCTTAAGAACCTTGTGTTTAGCTATCTTAGCCCTAATGAAGGACTGGGCCAGCTGATGGGTCCTAGGAGTGACTGCTATTGATGTTGTTCTTGATCTTATCCTTCGGGCTAATTGGGGACACTATGTTATTCGCAGCTGATGTTGTTGCCGCTAGCTCATGCAGCAATGCAACATCATTCTGGTTCTCCGGTGAAAGTTGAAGAAAGCTCCCCCCGTTGACTTTGGAAGACAGCGACCTGACCTCTTAACCGGCGCAGATAAAGCGCATTATTACGCGCTTGCGCATTACTGACCAAGCTGGTGGTGGCAGCAGCGGCTGGGGCAGGAGGAGTGTTATAGTCCCATCTGTCTCCTGATATTTGCAACTTCTCCTTCAGCTGCAACCAGGCGGCCTTCAACAACACTGAGGCGACCCTGAACTTCGTCGATTCGGTTAGCAAGGGCTGGCAAGTCATCAAATATCTTGATCTTCTCATCCACTGCATTTAGTTAGTCTGGCTAACCTCGAGATCCTTGATGGCTTTAAGGACCACCTGAAAAGGGTCATTATGCTCATTACTTGTTTGTAAAATACTAAGACATTCCTTCCCTGTCGATGTTAAATGGGGTTGCTGTTGTTCCGGATGCTGAGAGAGAGAGAGAGAGAGAGAGAGAGAGAGAGAGAGATTGATTGATTGATTGGCTAATTTATTGTCTGGCAAGGTCCAAATGGGCCGTATGCCAGGGTGCAAAAAGAAAAAAATACAATAATATTAACAAAAATAAGCTAATATAAGTCAAACAGATTAGACAAATAAGCGAAATCAAACATTGTACAATAAAATTTGAGACATTACATAAGATAATACGCAACTTATAATTAAGGCATGTAACTACTAAATTATATACTAAATTTTATTAAGTAAATAAAAGAGGTGAACTAATAAAGATTAGCTCCGCAAGTAGTCAAGTAGCGCCACTTTAAAGGAGCCAATTGAGGGCTTCATTCGAATAGAACTTGGCAATGAATCCCAGTACTTCATCGCTTGGATACTGAATCCCCGCAGGAAGGTGGTGGTACTGGCAAAGGGGATGGTAAAGGCTGACGAAGGCAAGCGGTCAGAATGACGAATACTGTCAATTTGCGGAGGAAAGAAATTGACTAAATATCCTGGCCGTGATGTTGTCAAGATCTGGTACAACTGGACTGCCAAGAAATAGCGACGACGCGACTCAAGCGACATCCACCCAAGTTTTTCCATAAAGGGCGCTATACGGACATCACGAGGAAGACGATATATAAACCGGACCAGCATGTTAAGCAATCTGGTTAGCTTGCAATCGAGGTACGACTTAAGGTCACAATAAACTATGCATGCATAGTCAAAATGTGGAAGAATAAGAGAGGCAACCAACTGTTTTTTTAAAACAGACGATAAAAAATACGTGCGGCATCGAAGACGGTTTAAAATCGAATGGACCTTGGAGCAGACAGATGAAACTTGACCATTCCAAGTAAGATCATCTGACATTCTAAGGCCAAGGTTTTTCACAGATTTTATAAAAGGCACTCGGGCACCGTCAATTACGATGGAAGGTAAACTATTTGTATCGATGCGCATCAAGTTCTGGTCGGACCCAAAAATAATTCCTTGAGTTTTAGAGGCATTAAGTTCGATGCCATTACCGCAAGCCCACTCAAATACTCGGTTAGCATCGCTAGAAATGCGAGAAATACATTCGGGAAGATCGACACGTTTGCATTGCAAATAAATTTGAAAGTCATCTGCAAACAACATGCACGAGTTAGCACAATGACGCAAAGACTTTACAATGGAATTGACGAAAATTAAGAGAGAGAGAGAGAGAGAGAGAGGGAGGGAGAGTGAGAGAGAGAGAGAGAGAATCGCGTAACGAGGCACGGCGCATCGCATGTGTGTGCACATCGATCGCACGATCCATCAGATTGCGGTCACAGACATTCTGGGCCGACGTATTGGCTGGCGTATAGCCGCATGGTCTATCCGAGCAGCCTCGGCTCTAGTGGACGGACGTAGGTGCGGCGCCTCGGAGGCTGCCAAGCTGCGGGAGCAGCTGGGCTGGTCTCGGTCGCAGACTAACTGAGGGAATTGGGGGGGGGGGGCAGATAAATATGCCGAGGTTGAGGAGGGTGCCCGTGCGTAGTCGAGAGAATTACCGAGAGCGTCTGGAGTCTTTCCGTTGTAAAGGGGGAGAGCGGGAAATAAATTCCGAATAGAATATACTGTTTTGATGTTGTTTTTCCGAGACCTTTTCCTCCACCGATCTCCCGAACGGACTAGGTATGATCGGGTTCCGCGCGATTAAAATAATAAAGTTCGGATCGAGAATGACTCAAGTGTTGTGCATGTGTTGAGAGGCACAGCGTCGCAAATTTTTCTCGATCTACTTCAAACTGGTTTTCGCACTGATCACAGGACTCAGTCCGCTTTATTAAAGCTGATTATTAATTGTAAGATTTATTAAAATTGATGATATCTTTGTATTTGGCTTCAGCAAAGTGTTTGATACAGTGTGTCACACTAAGCTCCTTAGAAAGCTGCTGTAATCTGCTTGTCCAAGCAGGTCATCCGTTGACTTTTCTCTTATCTTACTGGTAGAAGGCAGGCTGTCGCAGATGATACAGTGGATCTATCCACTTATTTCCCGCTCAACACGGGAGTCCCTCAAGTATTCGTAATCGGTCCACTGCTCTTTCCTCTGTACATATGCGACATTCAGTATTGCTGTGATAATGATATCTCCCACATTATTTACGCAGATGATCTGCAAATTTACAGATCATTCGCATAAATCACACAGGCCCATGCCACCTTAAGGAGCTGGATTCTTGCTTCGCAAGAATGTTTGTTGTTGCCGAGAGGCTTGCGTGCTGGACCAGGGATAAGAGTTTGAAGTTGAGTGTGGGAAAGACCAAGGCTATAGCGTTTGGAACACTTTATTATATAATATTAATAACTTAAAAAATTAAAACGCATTCATTCTTATACATGACACTAAGTTCCCTATGAGTCTGAGGTCCACAGTCTCGGGGTGTTGCCTTACTCCAAGCTAGATTAGAGACCCATGTGGAGTACATCTGCAAAAGGGTTCTTAAGTTACTTTATCATTTTTATTTTTTCAAGCGTAGTACAAATCAGAGACTGTGCAAATATTTGATTCTCTCGCTGTTGTTCACCATCATTGACTATTGTTCATTAGTTAACTGCGATATTAGCACTACACTCGAGAACAAGCTGCGGATGCTTAGTAACTATGTAATACAGTACATCTACGGTGATAGAGGGGACGAGCATGCCTCCCCCCTCAAGCGTGAGTTTAATTAGTTTACGACCGCCGGTCGTCGTAAGTACTTTGCTGTCACTTTTTTTCTTCGATTATTTAACACAGCGATGCCAGTTTTTGCCGAAAGGCCTCCTCTCATCCTGAGCGAAATAAACATTTCATGTGCCTTACTCAATCGAAGTATAATTTGTTTGCGAATTCTGTTACCGCCGTTTTTTCAAAAAAAATCCAACTAACAAACGCCTTCTAAACCAAGCTTTCACTCAACGATTTACATTATTGAAACAGTAGTTAATCGGTGCTAACAGTGTTATATAGCTGTACTCGTTGATATTCTCGCTTATAGATGAGTGGCACCATATCGACTGATCAAAATTTAAATTATTTTCCAACCATATTAAATCACTTGAACTTAATTAATGAAATACAAGCCCCTAAATTATTTAGATTTTTTGTAATGATTATATCTGAGCTACAGAGGGTCAAAGTTGATAAAATCAGGTTTTTTTGTAGTTTTTGCTAATTTTCAAAAATTCACAGCTCCTCAGGGAAGCATTTATGACTATAGACATGCATAGGGATTTTTTTAGAAAATGTTGTCTAGTCTAAAAAAAAATACTTTAAAAATCAGTAGCAAAAGTAAAAGTTTGCTCCGGACTACGACCACCAAAAAATTCATGAAGTTCCTTTTTTCAGTACAAAAGTGTCTGTTAAACTCCCAGAACAAGATGGAGCTACTATGATAAGCTAAAAATCAAAATATCGCATGTTAAAAAAAATTGGATTTCCTATCTGAAAAAAATATATTTAAATAGTAAAAAAATTTCTTAGTCAAAAAGTATTCTGAGATTTTTCATAATTTTACTTCGTTTCCAAGCTAAAAATCGATGAAAATGGCGAATTTTAGTCCCTACCATTAAATAGGACAGCCTAAATAAAATTCATGCTGTCGAAATCTGCCCTTCTAAGCATTAATAACTTAATATCAACTTTCTCATTAATAGTTAACTCTGCGTTATCTTGTCTACTCGAATAAAAGTACTTATTGAAGTATCAGAATTACAATGACATATATTAGGGAATAGTTTCTAGATTATGGTGTGAAAAAATGAAACAATATTTACTCTCTAATATGAAGAAAGAATACCAAAAAAATTTCTTTAGAGTCAGCTCGCTTGTCCTTGTAAAGAGTTCGAAAATCGGTTTCAAAAAAATGTTTTTTCAAAATTGGAATCTTTTCATTATTATCGATTTTTGTGAGATAAAATTAAATTTTAGAATAGTTTAGTCCCGATTAATTTTTCTCGTGCGAATTCAGTAGATTGTGACGGCTCATGCTATAGAGTCGAAATTTGCCCTTCTGGGCGCTAACGGGGTGAAATTCACTGACAGTATGAGATTAAGGGAGTCTGAAGATTGTAGTGACCGGTCAGTAAGGACGTAGCAGAAAAACATATAGATCTCGAATAATACAATGAATTACACCGAAACCAAGAGATATTTGCCGTTCTATTGGCATTATCTACCATTATTCAAAATTTGTAATCAAAATATTCAGGCTTTGTCTTCAACGCCTGAATATTTATCTCTCTAAAAGCTTGTCCGAATTTTTATTTTTTATTTATCTCTCGAAGAGCTTATCCGAAAATCAGTAGCTGTCAGCAGAAGTAACATCAGATTATAACTACTGATTTTTGAATAAGCTTTTATCTAGTACCTGAAGTATCTCTTGGTTTTGCATAATTCGTAATATTGTTTGAGACCAAAAAAGTACTTTTCTACCGAACCGTTACGACCGGTCACTATAGGTTTCATACCGCCTTAATTATGCTGCAACAGCTTCTTGATTCGTGAAAGATCGATTCTCCTTATTAGTTGGCAGCAAAGAGAATGAGTACGTGATGCCAAAAGTAGAGTAACTATTATTCTTTATCTAGTCATTTGGAAAGTTCAGACGGTTCTTTAGCAAGAGCTACACTTATGTAGTTATTCGCTGAGTGGTGCGATACTGAACCACTACGTTCTCGATGTTAAAGTCTCTTTTTTTTAGAACCAAATGGGTATACAGATTTTTAAAGTACCGATACTTAATAGATATTTAATTGCTTGCTCAGGTAAGAATTTTATTTCTTTAACGACTATTGGTTACTGTGAGTTGGGCTATATTAGGTTAGTCGCTTTTCTTATTGCGATATGAGAATTCTCTGGATTTGTAATCGTATGAAAAGATAATTCCCTAGAGATTAACTGGTTACCTAATTTAGATACATTTTTGTTAACCGGGACGGTTAATGTACTCATAGACGGGTGGGGCATGACACTTGACGATTACATTTCTTGCACAATTCACTGATTTTTCTCTTTTCCTATAACTCTTCTCCATAGGGTGTCATTCCATGATTGATCCACGTATACTATTACTTAATAAACATTTATATGGAAAATTTCGAGAAAGTTACACTTTTCAGTAACAAGAATATCGACTGTTAGAAAGTTAAGGATTAATCGAATGATTCGTCAAATGATCATTCCCACTACTTAGAACAGTCATATTTAGTATCCTCTTTGTATATGATAGAAGGGGATATTTTTACATTGAAACTAATAATAAGAAAGTAATGAATTTAATTTAAATATCTTATAATGTATACATAAAATAAAGTAATATTTTTGCATAAATAATTCTTGATTAAACAAGACATCAACTTATGTATCACTCATCCTATGTCTGCTTTTTTCTTAATTCTAGTCAAGTTATCATGTAGAATACTATTTTCTCTTATACCTCTACCGTTTACGCTCTTTGCTATAGCTCAAGCAATTTTGACAAAAGCGTGTGGCTACTTCGTTACATGATAAGAATACGCTCATTTTATCTGGGGTTGCATACTGTCTTCTCAACTCATTTATACTGTTGTTATATGTATCAAATTAAATGATAGGAGCGAATCATATTAATTTTTTTACCTACCTGCGTATAAGGAGTCTGAAATAAAAGAAATTTTATACTTTGTAAAAACAACAAACGTGGCAGGCAGCCCTGATTAATAAACTTAACCTCAACTATTAATATATGCGGCAACATTTCGTCCCTGGTCTGGGACCTTATCAAGCCAGATATTTAAACAATGAAACATTGAAAATTAAAACTAAGAAGCGAATCGCCACGTATGAAAGCATCTTGCAGTTTATTCTTGATAAAATATGAAACTGGAAATTCACGTGGATTATCCATGTGGAATTCATGTAGAATCCATGTACGTTCACGAAATATGCACGTGAATAATCCATGAGAAAATCTATGCAGTTAGTATCAACAGGGTTGGTACGATTTTTATGATAAAAAGATTAAGTTTAACAAAATATATTTCGAATTCTGAATTTTGCATACCCGCAGATAGTAGCTAATTGCCAGGTGGTGAAAAAAAAACTTGTCTTTCGACAAAACCCTCGCTAATGATGTTCGGAGGAGCTTTGCGCATAAAAGAATAGTTCTCGGTGAAATATGAATTTCAATAAAATGTTCCTTCGATTAAATGTTTGTTTTGCGAAATGGCCGAATCTTATCTCATTTCTTGCTTATAATTTTGTAAAAAATGTTGGTTCCGTACGAAAACTTATAGTTAATATGATAGGCATAAAGTGAAGAAATAATATTAGATTTTTCGAATTACCTCTATCGCTCGATATGTTGAATAAGGAGAAAGAATTTAATCATCTCTTCGAGTCAATGGAATATTTATTAATTAGCCGACGTTTCGAACTCACGGAGTTCCTCTTCGGGGTTATATCATACAAATATACAAAAAATATTTTTATCAAATAATTTACAATCATAAAAAAATTAGATTAAATTAAAAATAATATAGTGGTAAGTTCCAAATTGAAATTATAACATTTACATTTTAGACGTTTAAACCTAGACCATAGTGGCGAACTCAAAAATGCCTATACAAGGAGTAACATGTAAATATATTTAACTATAAAAACACAAAAAACATGTAGAGAAACAATTGTTTACACGGCAAACTTACGTTACTGGCTCGACCACACCCATAAATAAAACCTCTCGGTGCAGCAGGATGTAGTTGCGACACCGAGGTTCGTCAATCACAAACTGCGATCAAACTGATCATAAAAATAATATTCTGCCCTTCCAAAATTTAAAATTATCGCTGCGCATAGCACGTATAGCAAACACAACCACACAAGAGGCGGCAAGTACGAATCGCCGGGTGGGAGAGAGAAATCGCGCTACACGATTGATGCCGCAATCATAGCTGGATCGAGGCGTCTTCACGGCAACGCTATTTTTTGTTGTTCGAATTTTTACGACGGCTCGTGGTCTGTCACGGCTGTGCGGTATTGGGCATGCAGAGCGGCGTGAGGGGTGGCAAACCGCGCTGGTGCCTCTTAAATTCAGCTAACACTTTTCGATAGTGTGAGGCTGGCGGTCCGGTGCGGCATATCCCGTGGGGAGGGGGGAGGGGAGAGTCAGCATTGCCGTGAAGAAGCCTCGATCATGCTTGTATTGTTTCTAATACAGCTATGATTGTGACGTCAATCGTGTGGCGCGAGTTCTCTCTCCCGCCCGGCGATTCGTACTTACCCCCACTTGTGTGGTTATGTTTGCTATACGTGCTATGCGCAGCGGTACGGAGCTGCGAGCTTATTTTTATGTATGAGTATCCCCACTTTAAATTTTGGAAGGGAAGAATATTAACTTTATGATCAGTTTGCATCGCAGTCTGTGATTGACGCTCCTCAGTGTAGCAACTACATCCTGGGGCACCGAGAGGTTTCATTTATGGGTGTAACCGAGTCAGTAACGTAAGTTTGGCGTGTTAACAATTATTTCTCTCGATTTTTTTTGTGTTTTTAGGCACGACCGCAAGGCGGGAATGCCTTATAGTTTCACCATCGTAAAAATTGTAATCAGCGATATCTCAGCCAATTGTCGACCAATCGGGCTGAAAATTTAGGAGAATACAACTCTTATATGTACAAAAAAACGTTTTTTTTCTTTTCTCGATTACCGATATATTGTTGAAATGGTAGCTCTTCATGCTAAATTTTACAAACGGTTATTTGATCATAACTCAAATTCTAAGCATTTTACACAAAAAAGTTAAATAGAAATGTTGTACATCTTAAAAAAACACAACTTTTTCCTATTAACATGAACACTAGAAAATGCTTAGAGTTCAAATTAAGAAGCTAAAATCGAATTTTTTACATTAAAATAATTCGTTTTTCATAATAAAACTTTTTACGCATATGTTTTACACAAAAACGTTCAATATATAAGTTATAGATATTTTAAAAATACAATTTTTTACCGGAATAATTATACGCTTAGAATGATTCAATATTTTATAAAACCCCAAAACTGATTTTTTTTTAAATAAAAATTTTAGTTTATCTCGATTATCTCTGCTAAATTCAAACATTATCGACTTGATGAACGAGGCTGCGCGCTCGCGGAAAAAAATTAAAGCTGTCGGTAGAAAAGAGTTTGCAAAACTACTTCGGGATATCAACGTGCCTAAAGAATTTGTTGGAAACCCCGATTTGTGGAGTATCGCCGGTGCCGAGTCGTCGAGCAGAGACTGGAGCAAAATAGGCATCGACAACGACGACGACGACGACGACGATAACGAGACATCGGGGTGGAACGATTTTAAGACATCGAAAAAACGTTTCAACGAAAGCGATTTTAAACGGCTTATGGATCCAAAGGTTACTTTTAGAAAACGAGGCGAAAAACCACTTTTCAGTTCTACACCTAATAAAAAATGGTTAACAAATCCGTGAATAAACGTTTGAAAAAACAATATTTTGATTCGAAGAAAGCGTCGGCATTTTCTGGCGCAAGAAATTTGATTCGTAAAAATAAAAATAAAATTTCTCCGGAAAAAATTAAAAAGTGGTTTACATGTCACGACGCTTACACACTTCACAAAACTGTAGAAAATTTCCTCGACTGTTTTACAACGTAGAAGGAATAGATCAAGTTTGGGAGGCAGATCCCATACAGCTCAATTCTATCAAAGACCAAAACGACGGTGTAGCATACATATTGGTTGTAATCGATGTTTTGTCCAAATTTGTGTGGGCTCAGCCACTTCGTGACAAAACTGCGCTCGAGGTTACAAATGCTTTCAAGAAAATTCTCAAAAACGATCAGCATCGGGCGCCGCACACACTGCAAACGGATCGCGGTAAAGAATTTGTCGGGAAAACGTTTCAAAAATTTCTCAAAGACAACGACATACATTTTCGAACTGTAAGCATCCCCGATGTAAAAGCCGCAGTTGTGGAGCGTTTCAATAGAACTCTGAAGGAGCGCATGTACAGATACTTTACGTATAAGAATACAAAGCGATACATTGATGTATTACAACTACTGGTTGACGGTTACAACAACACACCGCATTCTACGATTAAAATGGAGCCAGCAAGTGTGACTTTATATAACGCGCACAAAGCCCGAGATAATTTAGTTGCTCGTGCGGTGCGTAACCAACCTCATCGAAAAAAATCAAAATACAAAGTAGGTGCACACGTGCGTATAAGTCGAGAAAAAAATATTTTCGAGAAAGGTGCTGAAAAATCTTGGAGCGAAGAAGTGTTCAAAATTACAAAAGTTTTGAGGAGACAAGGTTTATTTATCTACAAACTCGTCGATTTACAAGGCGAGGATATAGAGGATTTTTTCTATCCGGAAGAACTATCTGCTGTACATAAATCGCGCGTCGAGGAGCGCGAATATAAAATTGACAAAATTTTGCGCTCGAAAGGGCGTGGCAAGAATAAACAATATTTCGTAAGTTGGGTTGGATATCCGGATAAATTCAACTCGTGGGTGCCGGCTGCCGATTTGAAAAATATTTAAATATGTATCAGACAAATTTCACGATAGTTCTCCCGAGCAACAGCAGCGCAAAGTATTTTCCAAATAATACGACTACATGCTTCTCGACCCGCCTACCCAAAGAGATCGAGCTCTACGGGCGGTGGGTCGTAGGCATTTCGGAAGTACACATTCCATGTACAACGCTGCATCTGCGGCACGAAGAGTGCACTCTCAAGACGAGCGAGAACGAGGAGCCTCGATACTTTCAGCACGGCACCTATCCCAATATACGAAGTCTTGTCGATACAATAAACGAAACTCTCGTATTGACGGGTAAAGATAAACTGTGCATGAAATTATTCTACAACGAAAGAGGTGGTTATGTGTCTGTTGGATTACTCTCAAAAGATGGCCATTCAAAAATGTGTAAAACACCCGAACTGTCTCTCCCCGTGCAACGCGTACTCGGATTCGAGTTTGGTATAGAACCGACCGATTTGCGCGAGCAAATTGATAATTATCAAATACGATATGTAGGTACACAACCTGCGAGTTTTGCAAGAACAGTTCCAGATCAAATGTTTGTGTATAGCAATATATGCGAACCAGGCATAGTTGGCGACACTTTTGCGCCACTTCTGCGTATAGTCAATGTGGAGGCAAAAAAATTTCAATTTGGTAGTACTATGGTAAAAAGTTACAATCCTGTGCATTACGTCCCTGTGCTCGTAAACAGATTTCAAACTGTCGACATAGATATAAGGGATAACCTCGGTAAACCGATAGCATTCGAGTTTGGGACGTTGACCGTTACGCTACACTTTAAGAAAGCAACGATCTGAGTGATTTAAAAATGAGTTTTTACATAGTTTACGATCAGTCGGGCTACGGCGGTCGCGGCGTCAATCATGTATACGTCGGCTCACCACGCATGCGAGGCCACGGGCTAGGCTCATGGTTTTCTGGAATATTTCGAAGTGCATTACCATTCCTCGCCAAGGGAGCACGAGCAGTCGGTAAAGAGGCTTTGCGCGCGGGCGCTAATGTACTCGAGGATATTGGCGAGAACGTGTCGTTCAAAGAGTCGCTTCGAAATCGTCTAAACGAGTCCAGCCATAACCTAAAGAGGAAAGCCACCGAAAAATTGTCAAAAATGATGCAAGGATCGGGCTATAAACGTCTACGCGCAAAGAGACTAGCTCAGTCGCCATTCGCTCTCGGCCCGCGTCGCATCGTCTCACAGCGCCGGAAGAAGCGTAGCACCACGTCCGGAAAAAAAATTAAGAAACGTAAAACAAGGAGACGTACTAAACCACTGAAGCGATTAAACCGAAAACGCAAGAGTAGGAAGACGACGACGAAAACCACAAAGAGGAGGAAGAAGGCAAGAAAAACAAAATCGCGTGATATTTTTGGATAATTGAGTAAAACGGTGAAAATGTCGTTTTTACATAGCCATTCGGAGGCGTGCCTCAAGACTGAACTCGACTTATTTTCACTCCCACCAACGCAAACCGCAATAGAATCGAGCAGATGGGTATCTTACAAACCCGTGTCGTCGTTGAGCGACGAGAGTCCAATCGAGTTTTGCATAAATTCTCAAAACGAGGATTATTTAGATCTCGCGCACACAATGATAAGAGTGAATGTCCAGATAACCCCTCTAATGGCAGCCACCGACAAACAAGTAGCCCCGGTCAACAACTTTCTACACTCGATATTCAACCAGGTTGACGTTTACTTGAATCAAAAACTCGTATCACCGCCCAACAATGCATACCCATACCGTGCGTATCTCGAAACACTATTGAACTATGGGCCTGCAGCAAAGCAATCTCATCTATCTACAGCCATGTGGTCGTCTGACACTGCAGGGCATATGGACGAGCAGCCTGGCGCTGCTGACCCAAAGAATGAAGGGCTCGTGGCTAGGCATGCGTGTCTGTCGGGAGGCAAGCAATACGACCTTCTCGGGCATCTCCATTGCGATATTATGAATCAAGATCGTTTTCGAATAAACGGTGTCGAAGTTCGTTTGAGACTTGTGCGCTCAAAACCCGCGTTTTGTCTCATGAACGCATCGGCAACAGAATACAGTGTACGCATTTCGGAAGCCACTCTCCTCGTCCGACGTGTAAAAGTAACACCGGCTGTTTTAATAGCTCACGCAAAGGCCCTGTCATCGGCGACAGTAAAATACCCGATTACGATTGTAGAAGTTAAAACTTTTACTATGCACAGCGGTATAATCGGGGATTCTTTAGAAAATGTTATTCTCGGCCAATTACCGAAAAGAGTCATTCTCGGCTTTGACGACAATAAAGCATTCAACGGAGATCGAAAGTTAAATCCGTTCAACTTTCAAAATTTTTCAATTAATTTTCTATCGCTGTATGTCGACGGTACGCAAGTGCCAAGCAAACCTATGCAGCCTAATTTCGATAAGGCAAACCCCATGTTTGTCGAGGCCTACCACACTTTATTCTCCGGCACCGGTATACATTATATGAACGAAGGCAATGACATTGAGCGGAGCGAGTATCCCGACGGCTACTGTCTCTTCGCATTCGATCTCACCCCCGATCTGTCGGCTCATTACGCTGGGCATTGGAACCTCGTAAAAAACGGATCCATTAGAATCGAAGTCCGCTTCGATGAGCCGTTATCGAAAACTATAAATTGTATCCTCTACGCAGAGTTTGACAACGTTTTAGAAATAGATGCAGCACGCCAAGTGGTAATAGACTATAACTCGTAGATGGTAACAGCAGAGCCAGGTGGGGAGCGCGGAGGCCTCCGAACGTTGGTAGAGCGCTTGGGTCTCCTGCTGTGCGGTGGCAGTCCGTTTTGAACCCCGCGAGCCGCACGTCCTTTTTTCTTCAGCGTATAATGGAGAAGGCCGATTATATCATTGATATTCAGGCTTTTCACGACTGCAACGGTGATTTTCTACCCAAAGAAATTGCTGTTTTGGGTGTTCATAGTAATTTTATCGCCCACTGGATAGTGAAACCGCCATACACCTGCGACGCGTTGTCTAAAGGAATACTTGCTACAAATACATATCTAGCATGCTATCATCACGGCATCGAGTGGTTCGACGGCGAGTCTAATTTGGAGGACGTTTACAAAGTGCTCCGCGAGGTGGCTCGAAGCGCGTTGCGTATCTATGTGCGAGGCGTACAAAAACAGGCATTGTTGGAGCAGCTTTTCGGTCGCCACGTACTGAATTTAGAAGAATACGGCTGCCCATCCTTCAAAAATCTACCGCGGGTTAACGAGCATTATTGTTTCTTTCACGGGAGGAAAAGAGAATATTTTACGTGTGCTCTTGGCTATACGTACAAGCTGAGGTTGTGGATTCTGAAATCGCTGTACACGACACATATAACACGTTCAAATAGCGACAGACGCCCGAGAGATACCACCGATGCTAAAAAACCCCCGCGTAAAAGTCAAGAAAAACTATCCGATGAGCTACGAGAAAAGTTGGAGGATTTAAACGTAGGCAAGTCGCAACCACAGAGTCCGGCTACCCCCTCTACAGCCTGCGTTTCCGTCAATAGTGGGGAGTATCAAGCAGGCGAGGAAGCGCTCTACGCCCAGGTGCACGATGAACTCACTACAGATACTTCGTGTGCTCGTGAAAGCATCAGTGCAGACGGTGGGTGTTTTTCCGGCAGACCTCATTCCATTCACACTACCGAGGCCTTGTGCCCTTGTAGTTAATACAGATGACAGCACTAAACCAGGTTCACATTGGGTTGCAATCTACATCAACAGGCTTGGAGAAGGGACTTACTTTGACAGTTATGGACTACCACCAACCGACCCGAATCACATCGATCGACTTAGACGAAATTGCCGAGTCTACGATTGGAACGTCCAGCAGTTGCAAAGCCTCAATTCTGACGTCTGCGGGCATTATTGCCTTAATTTTTTGTTTCACATGTCTGATGGTGGCTCTCTATCATCTTTTCTTACACTATTTTCAAATAATACAACCTTGAATGACTTTATCGCTGAGCGCCTTGAATCAATGTTAAAAATGCGCAGCCCGCGGTGTAAAGGCAAAAGAATAATTTATTGCTCGAACGGCCAAAAGTGTAAACGCAGGCACGACAATTTGTGTAGTATAAATGTTCTGTGCACTCGTTCACGAAGGTCATACCGCCGACGAGATGGGTCCTAATCAGAGCAAGGCCGGCTACGAGAAGCTCATCGAGAAAGACAGCGATAAAAAAAAGAAGGAGTCATCTTCGTCCTCGTCAACTTCGCAGTGGAAGCAGTACACACAAAAATTCTCTACGAATACAAGTTCTCTTCCTGAAAAGAGTGGTTATAAAAAAATGTAAATATGTGTGCTGGTGTGAATTATAATCGTTTTCTCATGTAATCTTCACAAAGTGCCTAAAAAATATTGTCGACGAATAAAATTATGTAATCGAAAAAATTAATCGTCGTTGTAAATGTGTGCGTATGAATTATAACCGTTTTCTTATGTAATCTTCACAGAGTGTCTAAAAAATAAAAAATGAAAAAAAATATTGTCGACGAATAAAACTATGTAATCAAAAAAAAAAAAAAAAAAAAAGAAATGATCGGCGTTGTAAATGTGTGCGTGTGAATTGTAACCGTTTTCTCATGTAATCATCAAAGTGTGCCCAAAAAATAAAAATAGAGTAAATGGAATTTCCGTGTTTTCTCATTTTCCTATCACATAGCCTATAACTCCCCATGCTTTTCAACACTTAACGGTTTTTCGAAAATTAGTTTGTTACATTTACAACAGTTGCTTATCTTAAAAAGCCAATTATGAATTCACGGCCTATTCAAAGTCAATGCATTTGTGTCCATTAGTCGCACACCTTTTAAATACACCTACACCTCGTTATCATTTTCGGAGATCTCGGCTCGATGCTCTCGGCCCCTCGTATCGCTTCGCTCCCCCTCGGCTAGCGCCGTTCCCCTCGCCTCGCTCCCCTCGGCTAGCGCCGTCCCCCTCGGCCAGCTTCGCGCCCCCTCGGTTAGCTTCGGTCGGGGACTTGGAAAGTTTTCGACTCTCTCTCGACTCTCTCTGCGCATGCGTCGGGTATAACACACACCCGATCGATATTCTTTCTAGGCACCCCCCTCCACTCTCTCTGTTTTCGGGACTTGGAAAATTTTCGAATCTGGCGCTATAATATCTCTCTCTCTCTCTCTCTCTCTCTCTCGTACCCCGGTCGCTGTTAAAAACCATTAAAAAGGGTATTGCTTTGAATGCTAAGAAAAACTATATTAACAGCTCAGTATGGCAGAAGACAGTCAGTACGCAACGAGTGATCAATCGAGTAACACTATAAAATTAAAAGTTTCATCAAAAAATCTAAAATGGATAAGTGGAAAAATAGCTTCTCTTCGGGAAAGACAGGAGAGGAGCGTCAATGTCTCGTCAAGTCGGAACAATTGAATGAAAAAACTTCTGTTTCGTACCAAGAAACGGCTGGGATGAATAATCACAAAGATTCGAAATCACAAAAATCTTGCTTTGAAGATTCATTCTCAAGTTATAGAAGTCGCCCCGCTAAATCCAATACTGATTTAATTAGTTTCAAAGATTAAAATATTGTGTGAATAAAAGCATGTAACCAAAAAATCAACGTTGTATATATATATATGCGTGCATTGTACCGTATTTTTTCTATGTAATCTTCAAAAGCTAATAAATAAAACAGAGTCCATGGAATTATTCGTGTTTTTATTTTTCCCCTCAGTCACACCCTCACACATGACCTGTCTATTCCTGCTCATCATTTTCAAACTATAACGCCTTTTTCAAAAATTAGGTTAGTACGTTACGACATTTGCTTATCTCAAAATGCATTACGAATTCTCGACTTATTTAGAGTCAATAGTTTTCATATTTGTTACTTAATTTAGACCCATTAGACGGAAAAGCTTTTCTATGTTTACAACTCATTATCTCTTGTCAGCTTGGACCCACTCGTTTAACGCCGCTAGACCGGCTTGCGCAGCGCTATATAGATATACTGTCGGTTTCGTTTATAACGCACCCCTCGGCGGGACTTTCCAGACAGGCCCCCCCCTCTCTCAGAGACTCTGGCTCGCTTTTCTGAGTTTTTCGGGGGCAATGTTATCTGCGTAAGATGCCGGTGGCGGCGGCTTTGGTTTTTTAAGAAGGAGAACTTCTCAAGAGGACGAAAAAATACACCAAAGTCAGTTTGGGTCTTATTCTAGCAAGAAGCACATCGTTATATAGCAACAACGTTATGGTGCGTCTCGAGCCATTTTACTTTAACCCCGACCCCCATGGGCCTAGAAGATACATTGTCGTGGTATGTATAAATAATTTATTATTATGCTTATATTATAAAAGTGTTTATTAAATATTGTTTTTTCAGTTTGAGTATTGGGAAAGACAAAGGAGGGAGAGGCGTAGATTAAGGAAGAACAATGACAACTTTCAGTACGGAGTATTCCAACCCAAGTACGATACTTGGGGCATCGCGGAATTATTATCACATACCTTGGAGGTGCACATAAGCATCATAAACAAGGAGGTGCGGATGGACGTGTTTAGCAAAATATTCTTCTACCCCCGCTACAACCTTTCCATTGGCCCACCCCTTCCTGTGATGGATCCACCCCGACGGCTCGGGGCATTAATGTGCGACGTTTTTAAAACTTTAAGTGAGCCTGTTACGGACGAAATAGAAATATACTTAGTGATGTGTTTAATGTATGCCAACTACTTCATGTAGAGTGATTTTATAATAAAATGTAATCAATTTGTGTGTGTGTGTAAAAGTGAAAAAAGTGTATTGTTTTTTCAACACCCTGGTACGCGCGCCTCTCTCTCTCTCTCTCTCTCTCTCTCTCTCTCTCTCGCGCGCGCAGACTTTCTCTCTCCCCCGCACACAGCATCGGCTCGATGCTCTCGGCCCCTCGTATCGCTTCGCTCCCCCTCGACTAGCGCCGTTCCCTTCGCCTCGCTCCCCCTCGGCTACCGCCGTTTCCCTCGGGTCGCTTCGCTCCCCCTCGGTTAGCTTCGGTCGGGGACTTGGAAAGTTTTCGACTCTCTCTCGACTCTCTCTGCGCAGGCGTCGTTTATAACGTGCCCCCTCGGCTTTTTTCGATTCCTGACACCCCCCACTCTCGCGCTTCGGGACTTGGAAAATTTTCGACTCTCTCTCGACTCTCTCTGCGCAGGCGTCGTTTATAACGTGCCCCCTCGGCTTTTTCGCTTCCAGACACCCCCCCACTCTCTCTCTATGTTTCGGGACTTGGAAATTTTTCGACTCACGCACTCTACTCTCTCTCTCTCTCTCTCTCTCTCTCTCTCTCTCTCTCTCACCATCTCCCACGCACAGTCTCCCACCCGGGCGGCGGCGGCGGCGGCGCGGAGTCAGCGCTTGTCCTCCGGGCGGCGGCGCGGAGTCAGCGCTAGTCACCGCGGATTACCCCTTCTCCCCCTGGTCAGCCCTTGTCACCGCTGGGTCCGGCTAACCCTTCCGCTCGCGGGTCCGTCCGCCAGTCCGCGGGACCGTCCGCCAGTCCCCCCTCTGCCCTGGTCCGCGCCATCTGTTCGTTTATATCGTGCCCCCCGCGCCGTGACGTCACTGGCGCCAGAGCCGCCATCTCCCTTGTCGCCGGTGGCGGGGTATAACGCACCCCTACTACTCACATCATTTCATAATATTCATAATTGTAGTGAATGTTGCATATGTTTACATGCATAACATTAATTTATCTTATCGTAGCCAATTTTTCTCCATTCAAGTAGTAAAGAAGGGTTTCCTGAAGTTCTTCAAAAAATTTCAGCTTGATCGGTTCTATAGTTGCTGAGAAATCGTGCGGCATCTGACCTAAGATCATAAAAATTCAAAACTTGAGAAAAATGCATTCAAAGTTGCAACGTACACGGACCCTATCCCCTAATATAAAATTTCATTTTAAACATTTTTCAATAAAATAAAGCCGTATGCATATAATTAACATACGTATAGTTATGTGTATAACATTATTTTATTATTTGTTAAATTATTTATATTTTTTATTGACCTTACAAGTTGGCATGCTACGCGCCCGTATTAAATATATGAGTAAAAGCACTAACTTTTAACATAAATATCTTAGATTAATAGTATTATTTCGATAAAATAAATGCTCGTATGAGATTCCTCGATTGAAAAACTATGTAAAACTTAAAAGATTTGATTGCGATACGTTGATTTTAACATCAAAAACATTGTTAGATAGTTGAAGAAAAAGTTGCCCGAGTATTGCATCGGCAGCCACGGCGTGACCTCAAGATAAGTTGAAGTATGGGGTAAAATGAGTTTTTTCGGTTTTATTTGTAACTTACATTTCACAAGCTGTAAACTTTTTTTTAGGATATTTTCACCATATAAATTTGTAATGTACGTATTCGTCGGTTTATCAGCTTTCGATCTATGTGCACTATATATATCAAATTGTTTGTTAATAGCGAAAAAACCAGCAACAAAAGCATCAAAGTCTCGCGACTGGTATACTTTTATGCGTGTTATTTCGCTGCTCGGCGCTTGTCATAAGTGAAAAACTATTATTCTACACATATTATGGGATATATTGGGACCCGGTTGCTGCATTCACAGTCAGCATATTTCACTTGAATATAATTGTTGTTATTGCTTACCCGTTACGGACCAGGATTGTTAAAAGTTGCAGTAAACTATCAGAACATCTAACACACAGGCACCACATCGTTCACATGATATTTACAGCCCATACACCTAAAAATAAAGAATACACTCACAAAGAACAAGTTCAACAAAAATAATACGTCGTTTATAGTACAAAATACTCATCTAAATTTGAACACTACTCAGAGTCAGAAGTTTTCACCGCAGTCAGACTGCAGATCAAAATTCACAACATCAAGCTTGTACTAGACTGCAGAAGCAGACGAAAGAGCTGTCTGATAGAAATCTCGACTAGATCAGTAAAACAGAGATTTTCTTTTTTATATGCTGTAAGGTGCCATGTTTTTAGGTGGTAATTTAAATGTGCATGAATTTTCTTTTACCCTTTTATAAGTAAAATTAAGAAATTACAAGATTGCATTTAAATTCTAAATTTATTTTATTTTTAACATTCAAAATAAAAAAATCTATGATTTTATGAAAATGAGCTATTTACTATATTTAATGAGTCAGCAAACAATTTTTTTTTTTTTTTTAATAAAATTGCGTTTTAACAAAAGGAGATTGTAATAAGCACTTTTAATGTTAAATTTTCTATAAAAATGCAACTGTTTTGAATAAGCAAAAGTGCTATGACATAAAATATGAATAATATTCAATTTTGATAAATTGTATATTTTTAGTATTTCGCCTATAACTTTGTAACGAAATTTTTTTGGGCAAAAGGAGTTTCTGTAGCATATTCTACAGTATTTGCCATAAATAAAATCAAATTTAAAAAATTTGAATTTTTTGAATTTTATCCAGGCATAACCCCTTAATATGGCAACAAAGTAAATTTGGCCTCGATACCATATATACAACAAATATGCCAATATTTTTTAGATTTTCGAAACAGGGTTTTTTGGCCATAACTTAAATTCTAAGTATATTACACACAAAAGTTAAAGGGAAATATTTTAATTTCAAATAATACAACTTTTTCCTTATGGGCAAGCCACGGAGGTCTTTCGGCCCGCAGGACCGAAAACCGACTGTGGTGCGCTAGTTATTGTTAAATTTATTTTCATGTTATTTTAGCTCGCCACTATGATTAAATATTGAAATAATATACTACATTTAAATAATATATTTTATTATTTAAATGTGATAATTATGACTATGTTATTTTTAATTTAATCTAATTTTTTTATAATTGTAAATTATTTTATAAAATATTTTTTGTATATTTTTATGTACAGCCCCGAGGAGGAACTCCGTGATTTATAGCCAAAGTAAAGACCGGATTTACGAGTTGTAAATTCGGACGCGCAGGTTACTTTAATGTTTTTATTTCGCGACCTAGCCTCGATCGGAAAGTCTGATGTTTACCAATTGTTATTTATTATCCCGGTTAAAGTTCGTGGACAACAGTGACAAATACTATAAGAGCGTTGCTATTGACTGCTCTCCGCAGTCGCGGGACACGATCAATGGGACTAACGGTGTATCTTATTGTCCCTTGGGACAAACTTGTGCTGGAGTGTTTTTGTTGTCCCGCCAATACTACAAGTGGGATCACCGACAATTTCTGATAAACATCGGCTAATTAATAAATATTCCATTGGCTCGAAGAGATGATTAAATTCTTTCTTCTTAATATTCGACTTTTTAAAAATTTAAATTCAATCATCTTGATTAACTTCATTGATAGAAGAAATCAAATAACCATTCTGAATTATGGATTTTATAAATAAATAATAGTATAATGATATGTATATGTATATAATATAATTTTTATAGCTGAAATCAAATGTTATACTTATTACTGATGCTATCATTATAAATGTACTATAAATCATCTTTCTCCACTTTTTGACTTACCTGAAACAAAAAAAATTAATTCAACATTAATTTAAATATGAAAGGTGTGTTACAAAATATCATTTAACTTTTGAATTAATTTACATTACGTGCAATACAAATTAATCAGAGAAATAATAAACATTTTGATGATTTTGGTTGTAATAGCAATTTCAAAAGCATTTTTAGAAATATTTTAAGATGCAAGAAATAATATCGTATTCCGCAACAATTACTGTAATAATTATTAGTCAGATGATTTTCAGATTATTTCTTACGCGATGAACCACTTGAAAAATCAATTATTGCATTTCTTCACATAATACAATTTGAATTAACATTTTCTCCGGTAGGTGATGGAGCAGTGCAGTGCCGTGCTTGAGGGTATTGGCCACTCGGAAGTAGGCTTCGTGAACCCACGCCCACGTAGAAGGTATACGCATAGAAGAAGAAAGGCACCACATATGCGTAACTTGAAATACTTTATTTGCTCGTCCTGGATTACAGGGTGGTTCGCTCTAGTCGAAAGTTGGAACGGGTCTGGCGCTACGTGATAAGCTATTGCAGAATTCCCCTATCTTTTCACTATCTTATCACTATCGTAGCACGAAATTTTGTGACTAGAGCCCACAGTGCTCCCCAATGAGTGACAATTCATCAAAATTCTATCTTTTAAAAATGATTACATCCATGGTAACTCAAAAAACTAGGAGTAAATCTTAATCTTAAGAAGACTTATGCCTACGCTAACGCTAGTGTAACAAAATTACAAATGTTTCTTAAAACTAATATAAACTTTCTTACTCTCCAAGTCGTTTAGTCTTGAATGATTCTTTTTGTTTTTTGATAGATCGATAGAAACTTTTTTTTCTATAATAATTTTTTAGGGTTTGTGCTCCTATCGCAGGACGCTGTGTATCAACCTGTTCCTCTAACGACACGTTACCAGGTTCCTTTTGATTTTCTATAAGGATAGACGTCAGGGAACAGGATGGTCAGGAATGAAATATGTAGGTTTTAACCATGTCATTGTGACTAAACGCGGAGTACCATTAAAATCTATTTCGTGATCAGAGATCCTTTTTACCACCTTATGTGGTCCAAGGCAAAGTCGTTCAAGGGGTTTCTTCGTGGTGCCTGTCTCAAGAAACACGTGAGTACAGGTGTGAAGATCCTTAAAAAAGAACGTACGCTTTTTAAGTCTATGAGCAAAGGGTACTGGACTTACGTCTTGCAAGTGTTCGTGAAATTCCTCGATGAGCATTAGCGGGCTCGGAAAAAAGTCATCGAAAAAGCAAAACGCACCTAGAATAAGCAAAATCCAAACAGATTTTCAGCTAGCTATGCGCCCGTATCGAGATCTGAGTTAATGAGGTTATCCTTAAAATGGTCCAGTTACCTAACGTAGAATTTAAATTTATGAAGAGCAATATGCAATAGAATGAAATCAATGCAAATCAAATCATCACATAAGCTATTATTAATATTTTTTTAATACATTTATGAACACTATTATGTTATACATTTTACTCAAAAAGGCTTGAGGTTATGATGCGTTTCTTTTGATGGTAGATAGCACTTATAAACTTAAATATAGAAAAAAAAATTACAATTAAATAGAAATAAAAATAATAATAAAAGAAATGAACTAAAAAAAATAGCAATTTTTTTAGTTCATTTCATGCATTTTATATATACATATATTGAGCCAAGTATAAATTCAAAACTTGTTTTGAAATTGATGAAAGTATAACAACTTTCGAGTTTATCAATTTCACCAGTGTTGAAATTGTCATGGGGATAGCATGACAACTTTAAGGTTTATTCGTTGGACCACTTTTGATATATCCAAGATTAAAGCTTTTAAAATTTGTAAACTCAAAGCTTGTCTAACGGATAAATCTGAAAGTTATCATGCAATCCCTGTGACTAATGTACTTTATGAAAAATTGGTTCTTTTCAATTTCTGGAGAACATGAAGTACAACCAGCTTCCAGAATATGAATCAGTGTGTACTTTTTTCAAGGGAAGTATACCTTCTACTAATTAAAAGGTAAAAGAAATACATGAGTTGTCAAGCCCATTAGTCTACAGGATACCATGAGAAATTTTAAGTTGATACCATTGAACAGTTTTGAATATAATAATTTTCAAACATTTAAATGTTGATATTTCAAAACTGGTCTATCGTATCAACTTAAAATTTCTCATGGTATCCTTTTGACTAATGGTCTTGACAGCTCAAGTGTCCTTTTTACCTTTTAAATAGCAGAAGGTATACTTCCCTTGAAAAAAGGACACGGTCATCCGTATTTTGCAAGCTGGTTATACGTCATGCTCTCCAGAAATTGAAAAGAACTTATTTTTTAATAAGTAAATTAGTCACAGGGATTGCATGATAACTTTCAGGTTTAGTCGTTGGACCAGCTTTGAGTTTTTAAATTTTAAAAGCTTTACTTCAATTATTTGAAAAGAAGTCCAACGAACTTTAAAGTTTTGATGGAATTTCTGCGATTAATTTAACCAAGCACGTATCTTAATAATTATCAAACCTTGTCTTGAAGGTAGCATGAACACTTGCGATAGTGATTTTATAAATGCTTTTGGAATTTTATAATATGTAACAATAATAACTGTTACGACAAAACACTTCTTAAAAATAAATCTTGATTACACTACATTAAAGTTGTCAAAGTTCATAAAGTTCAGAAAATTATTTTCTTATCCTCATATAAAATTAAAATTCTGTATAAACTTGCTTCGATTCTTGATCAACCATGGAAATTAAACACTTTCACTAGCTTGTCATAAGAATCCCTTGCAATATACAGCCTGAGAGTCTACCTCCCAGGAGACGATAGAAAAAGTTCATAATTATGCATAAGCACTTTGACAATTATAGATACATTCTTGCGTGGAACACTGAATATATTCTTAACACTTCACCAGCTGTCACATCACGAGAAAATTATTTCCTTATCCTCATATAAACTGAAAATTCTGTATAAACTTGCTTCGATTCTTGAACCATAAAAATTCAACACTATCACTAGCTTATCATAAGAATCCCTTTCACTATACAGCCTGAGAGTCTACCTCTCAGGAGACGTTAGGTAAATTTCATAATTATTCATAAGCACTTCGACAATTATAGAAACTTTCTTGCATGGAAGACTGAAATTCTCAACACTTCACTAGCTTGTCTCATCACATAAAAGTTATTTTCTTATATAATCTGATACATTCTATCTTCCAATTCTTTAAATGGTACATTTCTATCCGATATGGTACATTTGATCTGGATAGAAAAAGAACGTATAACTCACACAAGAAGTTGATGATCCTTTACAAGGAGACGAAGGAATCTTACAATTATATCTTAAATATTACAAATCATAACATCATAACAAATAATACTAAATGCTGAGTTTCTTGAAACTGTTTTATCACAGGCATATCATATAACCTCCAAATTAAAAATAGGAAATATCTGAAAAATAAAAAAATACATTTAAACAAAGAATCAGTTCACAAAAACTTTACTCATATATTATATACTGATCAATATTAAAACTGAATACTTATCTAATTCTATATTGTGAAGAAAATCATGTTTATGATTATGTACACACAAAATCGACTGAATTATTTGACACTATTTAAAAAAATATATTTAGGTTAAATTTATACTATATGACACTGCTTTATGATGTGTAAAAATGAACTAAATTATATCACTAAATTATCCACATTGATTCCTTTATATAAGACTTTTTCATAAAAACATCGACTGCACAAAATATACAACATGTATAAGTATTAATTATACTTGGCACTTTTTTAAAATCTGTATTTATGTTATTCTTTAACACTATTTAGCAATATATATTATAACGGTTGCATTAGATGCACGTTATCGCCTCTCCGGGCGCATACAATATAAACATGTACTAATAATGTCTCTGTATTCTAGCGCCCACCAGCGGACACTAATACATCGAGAGAAAGAGAGAAAGAGAGAGAGAGTACTAGTAGCGTGCATAGAGAGAGAACGCGTCGGTCGGTCTACAGCGTTGCCGGACCATCAATCACGCGCTGCCAAAAATATGACAACGCCGTGACATGGACAGTAGCATCCTGCCGCGCCGCGCACCGTGTATTCAGTATTGCGAGAGCCTCCGCCTACCGAAGTAGCTTGCGAGTACTACACGCGAACCTACGCCGGTCGTAACCTGATAGTAGTGTACGCGTGCGACCTGCGCCCGGCCCCTTGCCGTCCGACCTCGAGCTCTATCCAACGTGCGGACCGACCAGCGGAGCCCCGAACGAGCGAGCGCTAAGCGGACCTTGCGACCCCCCGGCACCGTCGTGCGTACTGTGAGTACCTGTTCGTACTCTCTCTCGACGTCCGGGCGATCTTGCCCGTCTCTCTCTCTCGTCCTCGCGTAGTGTGCGGTGGCGCACCATTGCTCGTACGAACGAGCGCTGTATACACTATTTTCATAATATATTTGCTTTTCTTCTTTTATCTAAGTTCTCTGTCTCACGTTTTACTTTATGCGAATCCTAGTCCCTGCCGCCTCCGCGTGACTACATCGTTACGCACGCAACTTGAGTCGGCCGAGCTGTGCCTTTAGCACGCCCGAGAACGAACAATTATATTAGTAAACGCGGTCCTTTGGATCCCGGTTGTACACGGCCGATTACTCTGGAGAACGGTAACCCGACCGTTACAATATATATATACAGAAACAGCAAAAGAAAATTCACGTTGATAAAAAATAACACTGTGTATGAAAACATCGTCTGTCGTCTGCGGAAAAACAACGTATACTAAAGTATATCTATATAGCCCAGAAAGACGTAGATACTACGGCACCGGATATCCGTCGAATAATTGTTCTTCCGTGAGGAGAATTGAGGAGTCCGAACTTTCACTTTACAATATCATTCGATAGAAGCAATTTCACAAAATATGGCCCTGATGTGATTTTATTACTTTCGTCGCAAGCTTTCATTTAAGTGCTCGTACGTAAGAAACGAAGCTGTCAATATGAAGAAAACCGTACGTCAATGTTCCAACAGGGCAAGTTCAAAGTATAATAGGGTCTGGCTAGCACCCGACGGCGGTGTACGTACTAAATTACCTTATACTTGCCATCGTGGCGCTACCGCGCCCCTTGATTGAACAGTGGTACGCAGGCAGTTTCTAATTCAGTAGTTAATGCTGTTCCAATTGTGAACAAAAAAAGTTTAACAGCAACCTAATTATGCAATCATGTTTAAATAATAAACTTACATTAGTTAAGAAATAAGAAAAGCGAACGAATTCAAGCGAAATGGCGTTAATGTATTAGTCAGAAGATTATCGGGCTATAGTCTGTGTAAATAATATTTTGCGAAAATTGATGGTTATAATAATTTCATTGACAGAAAAACATGTCCAATATGGTTACAAAACTTCCAGTGCTGGAAAAAATTAATTCATATAAATACCGAATTTTCGTATCCTGCAGAGATACACAAGTCAATGATGTAATGAACTCAGTAAAATATAGAACACTAAAGTTTCGAATATTTTATAAATTATTTTATCAATCATCATAAAGTATATATCAACTTTAACGTTAATAATTGTATTTCAAATTTGGACAGTCGTAAACGTAGGCAGTGTTCGTAAACATGTACAATGGCTTCGACATGGACTTTTACACTTACCATAGGATTTCGGATCAACAAATTGGTATACAGACCTGAAACAAATTGGAAAATGTTTTAAAAACTTGTCATTCGCACAAGATTCTAGGCAATTTTATGTAGATACTTAGGATATATTTGACCAAAAAAAATTTTATTATTCAACATTGTTGAGAAGAGAGTTCCTTATAAAAATAATTTCCAAAACATCCAAATGAAAATCTCTAAATTCTCATTAAGAATGCAGGTATTTAAAATATATTCCAATTGCTTCTAGGTTGCTAGACCCATTTGCTGATTTAAAATCGAATGATAAGTGCTAAAGTCCATATGGAAGCCAGCGTACATGGTTATGAACACTGGCTACAGTTACGAAGGTCTAAATATGAACTATAAAGATTAAAATAAAAGGTAATATGTAAAAACAATAATAAATAAAAATTTCACAACTTTAGTTCTCTAAATTTTACGGAGTTAATTAAATCATCACGTATACTTACAGTGTTTATAACTTGAAAGGATTAGGACGACGTCCCGTGTTGGTAATAGTGCACATTGCTTAACGGTATGCAGACAGTTCCTACATGAGTAGTGCGTACAGCTCTAATCACGAACAAGAAGAGTTTATCAGATTCCTAATCATGCAATCAGATTTAAATAATAAACTTACATTGATTAAGATTCGATGAATGAGAACGGATTCATGCGACATCGAGCTAAAGTCCTGTACTAAAAAGCGTACATGCATAAGCACTATACACAATATCTTATGAAAATTTATGGTAATTATAATTCAATTAATATAGTAACCTATTGCATATGGTTACAAATCCTCCTGAGATGGATGAATAATTATCCATGGTAATGCCGACTGTTTGCATGTAGGCGGGATTAGGACGACGTCTGGTGTTGACAATACTACTTATCGCTCAGCGCTACGCAAACAGCTCATAACTGTTTATTACACTGCTGTAATTATAAACGAGAAACATTCTTTGAAACCCTAATCATGCAATAAATTTTAAATAATAAACTTACATTGATTAAGATACGAGAAAAGCAAACGGATCAGAGCAACATCGAGTTAACGTCCTATACTGAGAAATCTAATGGAACAAGCACTATACACAATAACGTGCCAACATTTATGGTAATTATGATTCAATTAATATAATAATATATTGCATATGGTTACGAATCCTCCTAAGTTGGATAAATAATTATTCATGGTAATGATGACTGCCTACATGTAGACGGGATTAGGACGACGTTTGGGACTAAGAATACTGCTCATTGCTTAGTGGTACGCAGAGTGTTAACAATAAACTACTTATCGCTCAGCGCTACGCAGACAACGCATAATTGTTTACTTTGTACTACTCTAATTATGAACGAGAAACATACTTCAGAAACCTGATCATGCAATAAATTTTGAATAATGCACTTAGACTGGATAAGATACATGATAAGCTTATGGATTCGAGAGACATCGTGCTAACGACTTATACTGAACAGCTTACTATGATAAGCACAATACACAACATCTTGAGAAAATTTATGGTAATAACAATTCAATTGATATAACAAAACCTTGCATATGGATACGAACGCTGCCGAGTCGGATAAATAATAATCCATGGTAATGCCGACTGTTTGCATGTAGGCGGGATTAGGACGACGTCTTATATTAACAGAGCTAACCATTGCTCAGCTGAAGGTACACCGTCCATAATTGATAAAATTGTACAGCTCCAATAATAAAAAAGAATAATTTACCAGATATCTCATAGTCCAATAAGTTTAATATAATATACATACATTGACTAAGAAACGACACATACAAACGAATTTGAGCGACATCGCGCTAACATCCTATAGTTAAAAGTCTACTGGAATAGGCACTTTACACAACGTCTTGCGAATATTTATAGTTGTAATAATTCAATTCACTGAATAACATGAAAAATATGGTTGCAAATCCTCCTGCGATGGATAAATAATTATCCACGGTAATACCGACTGTTTGCAAGTAGGCGGGATTAGGACGACGTCTGGTGTTGACAATACTAATCAATACTCAGTAGTACGCAGACGGTTCATAATTGCTTAGTTTCTTCAGCTCTAATTCTGAACGAGAGAAATTCATCAAAAACGTAATCTTGCAATCACTTTTAAATAATAAACTTACATTGATTAAGATACCATAAATGAGAACGGATTCAAGCGACATCGTGCTAAAGTCCTATACTAAAAAGCGTACATGGATAGGCACTATACACAATGTCTCATGGAAATTTATGGTAATTATAATTCAATTAATATAGTCATATATTGCATATGGTTACGAATCCACCTAAGTTGGATAAATATTTATCCATGGTAATGCAGACTGTTTACATGTATGAGGTATTAGGACGTGTGGGACTGAAAATACTACTCATTGCTCAGCGATACGCAGAGCATTCGTAATTATTTAGTATGTACAGCTCTAACAATAATCAGCAACAAATTAACAGATATCTCTTCAAGCAATCAGTTATAAAAAAACAACTTACATTGACTAAGATACGATAAATGCGAACAGATTCGAGCGACATCGTGCTAACGTCTTACACTCAACATGCTACTATGATAAGCACTACACAAAATATCTTGTAAATGTTTATGGTAAATATAATACAATTGATGTAATGATATGTTGACTGCAGTTACGAATCTACCGAATTGGGACAAATAATAATTCATGGTAATGCCGAGTCCTTGCAGGTAGACGGGATATACGTAGAAAATTTATAATTAAGTAGTTTATACAGTCCATTCATGAACAAGAACAATTTACCAGATATCTTATCATGCAATCACTTTTAAATAATAAGCTTACATTGATTATGATTCGATAAATGAGAACCGATTACAGCGACATCGTGCTAAAGTCCTATACTTAAAAGCATACATAGATAGGTACAATGCACAATATCTTGCTAAAAATTATGGTATTTATAATTCGATTAATATAATTACGTATTGCATTGGGGGTTACGAATCCTTCTAAGTGGGATAAATAATTATCCATGGCATTCACGACTGTCTGCATGTAGACTACATGGATAATTATTTATCCAACTTAGGAAGATTCGTAACTATATGCAATATATTATTTTATCAATTAAATCATAATTACCATAAATTTTGGCAAGATAATGTGTATACTACTTATCCCATTAGGTTTCTAAGTATAGGATGTTAATTAGTTGTTGCTCTGATGCCTTTGCTTTTCTCATCTTTTAATCAATGTAAGTTTATTAGTTAAAATTTATGGCATGATTACGTTTTCAAAGAATGTTTCTCGATTATAATTAGATCAGTTAAAACTAAACAATTATGAATTATCTGCGAACTGATGCGCATTGATAAGTATTATCACTAGACGTCGTCCTAATCCCATCTACATGCAAACAGTCTGCATTACCACCAATTATTATTTGCACAGTACCGGAAGATTTTATCCATATGAAACATGTTATTATATCAATTGAATCATAATTGCCAAAAATTTTCGCGAAAAATTGTGTTTAGTGCCCATCCCAATATGCTTCTTATTATCGGATGTTAGCGCGATGTCGCTCGAATCCGTTTGGATTTGTCGAATCTTGGTCAATGTAATTTTATTATCTTAAACTTATTGCACGTTGATATATCTGATTAATAGTTCCTGTTTATTAATAGAACTGTACAGTCTAATTAATTATGAACGCTGTGCCTACTGCTGAGCAATGGTTAGCACTGTCAACTCTAGACATCGTCCTAATCCAATATACATGCAAACAGTCTGCGTTACCACCAATTGTTATTTGCACAGTACCGGAGGATGTTAACCACATTCAACATGTTATTATTTTAATTGAATCATAATTACCATAATTTTTAGCAAAATATTGTGCATTGTGCCTATCTATGTATGCTTTTAAGTATAGGACTTTAGCGCGAGGTCGCTCTTATTGGTTCTCATTTATCGAATCTTAATCAATGTAAGCATATTATCTAAAAGTGATTAAATGATAAGATATCTGATAAATTGTTCTTGATCATGAATAGAGCTGTAAAAACCAATTAATTATGAACTTTCTACGTACAGTTGAGCAATGAGTATTATTGTCTATACCAGGGGTCGTCGTAATCCCGTCTATGTGCAAGGAGTCGGCATTACATGAATTATTATTTGACCCAATCTGGTAGATTCATAACAATATTCAACATATTATTGTATCAATTGTAATATAATTACCATAAACTTTTGCAAGATATTGTGTATAGTGCTTATCACAGTAGGATGTTGAGTATAGGACGTTAGCACGATGTCGCTCGAATCCGTTGGCATTTATCGTATCTTAGTCAATGTAAGTTTATTTTTCTGTAACTGATTGCTTGATGAGATATCTTATAAATTGTTGCTGATTATTGTTAGAGTTGCACATACCAAATAATTACGTATGCTCTGAGTAACGCTGAGCAATGAGTAGTATTTTCAGTCCCACCCGTCGTCCTAATCCCGTCTACTTGTAGACAGTCGTTATTGCCATGTAAAATATTTATCCAACATAGGAGGATTCGTAACCATATGCAATATAATATTATATCAATTAAATCATAATTACGATAGATGTTGGCAAGATATTGTGTATACTGCTTATCCCATTAGGTTTCTAAGTATAGAATGTTAACTCGATGTTGCTCCGATCCTGTTGCTTTTCTCGTCTTTTAAGCAATGTAAGTTTGTTAGTTTAAATTTATTGCATAATTAGGTTTTCAAAGAATGTTTCTCGTTTATAATTAGATCAGTTTAAAGTAAACAATTATTTACCATCTGCGAACCGCTCAGCGTTGATTAGTATTGTCAACTCTAGACGTCGTCCTAATCCCATCTACATGCAAACAGTCTGCATTACCACCAATTATTATTTGCACCGTACCGGAAGATTTTAACCATATTCAACATGTTATTATTTCAATCGAATTTTCATAATTGCCATAAATTTTCCCAAATGATTGTGTATAGTGCCTATCCCAGTATGCTTCTGAGTATAGGTCGTTAACACGATGTCGCTCGTATCCATAAGTTTTTCTCGTATCATAATCAATGTAAGTTTATTATTTTTAAATTATTGCATAATTAGGTTTTTGAAGAATGTTTCTCGTTCTTAATTAGAAAAGTACAGAGTAAACAGTTATGAGGTGTCTGCGTAGTTGAGCGATAAGTTGTATTGTCAACACCAAACGTCGTCCCAATCCCGCCTACATGCAAACAGTCGGCATTATCACAGATAATTATGTACCAAACTTAGGGGGATTTGCAACCATAATAAACATGTTATTGTATCAATTAAATTATAATTACCATAAATTTCTGCAGGAAATTGTGCATAGGGCCTATCATAATTGCCATAAATTTTCGTAAGTTATTGTATACAGTGCCTATCCCAGCTGGCTTCTGAGTATAGGAGGTTAACACGATGTCGTTCGAATCCATAAGCTTTTCTCGTATCTTGATCAATTTAAGTTTAAATGTGATTGCATGATAAGAGATGTAATATTGTTCTGGTTTATGAATAGAGCTATATAAACTACTTAATTATGAACTGTCTACCTACAGTCGAGCAGTGCGTATATAGCAATTGTCTATAGCAGTCGTCGCCCTAATCCCGTCTAAGAGCAGTCCGCATTATCATGAATTATTATTTGACCAATACGGGGAGATTGGCAACCATATTCGACATGCTATTATGTCAATTAAATTATAATTACCATCAATTTTCTCAAGATATCATGTGCGCGTTAGCGCCAAGACGACAAGTATAAGGTACTTTAGTACGTACGCCGCCGTTGGGCGCTAGCCATACCTATACCTACCCTATATACTTCTCATAGGCATTGTTGGTAACTAGTCGTACGGTTTTCTTCGTATTGACAGCTTCTTTTCTGACATATGAGCACTTAAATGAATGCTTGCGACGAAAGTAATACAATCTCAACAGGGTTTCATTTTGTGATATCGCTTCGATCGGAAGATATTCTAAAGAGAAAATTCGGGCTCCTCAATTATTCAAGCGGGAGAAGTATCGTTTGACAGATATCCGGTGACGTAGCATCTACGTAATTTTGGGCTGTATAGGTACACTTAAGTGTACGTCATTTTTCTGCAAACGATATAGATATATTTTAGTGTACGTTGTTTTTCCGCAGACGACAGACGATGTTTTCATACACAGTGTTATTTTTTAAATCAATTTGAATTTTCTTTTGTTGTTTTTGTGTGTATATATACATATATATATTGCTAAATAGTGTTAAATAATAATAACATAAATGGAGATTTTAAAACAGTGCCTAATATAATTAATACTTTTGTCTTTACACGGTTATAAAAAAAATGAATTAAGAGAACACAAGTATTTGGTTTTATTTTACATTTGAATATATCGTACATATATATAGAATTTTGTGAACTTATTCTTTGTTTAAATCTTATTTTTTATTTTTTTTAGATTTTTATAAGTAATTATTTTATCATGGAAGGTTATATGCTTAGAGCAAATATTGAAAAATTACAAATTGACAGCTCATAACTGTTTACTCTGTACTGTTCTAATTGTGAACGATTAACATTCTTTAAAAACATAATGCAATTGTTGCATGCAATAAATTTTGAATAATGAACTAACATTGATTAAGATACGAGAAATCTTATGGATTCGAGCCACATAGTGTTAACGTCATATACTCAGAAGCCTACTGGGATAGGCGCTATACACAATATCTTGCGAAAATTTATGTCAATTATGATTCAATTGACATAATAACATGTTGAATATGGTTAAAATCTTCCAGTATTGTGCAAATAGTAATTGGTGGTAATGCAGACTGTTTGCATGTTGATGAGATTAGGACGACGTCTGGAGATGATAACACTAATCAATGCTTAGCAGTACGCAGACGCTTCATAATTTTTTAGTGTTTATTGATCTAATTATGAACTAGAAAAATTCATTAAAAACCTAATCATGCAATAAATTTTAAATAATAAACTTACATTGATTAAGTGACAAGAAAAGCAAATTGATTAGAGCGGCTTCGCGTTAACTTCCTATACTTAGTTGGTGCTTTCGTTTCTGTGCCGTTTCCGTGCCATTTCCGTACCTGTGCCGTTTCCATGTCCTTTTTGTGCCATTTCCGTTTCCGTACCGTTTCCGTGGCCGTGCCGTTTGCGTACGGTTTCCGTGCCGTTTCCGTTTCCTTGCCGTTTCCGTGCCTGTGCCTGTGCCGTTTCTGTTTCTCTGCCGCTTCCGTTTCCGTGCCGTTTCCGTTTCTGTGCCGTTTCGGTTTCCCTGCCGTTTCCATACCGTTTCCGATTCCGTGCCGTTTTTGAGACCGCGATGTTTCGTGCTGTTTCCGTGGCCGTTGGCCGTTGCGTTTCAGAACCTTTTGCATAACGTTTCCGTTTCTGTGCTATTTTCATACACGGAAACGAATATTGCACGGAAACTGTACGGAACGGCACGGAAAAGGAAATGGCATGGAAACGGTACGGCCACGGTAACGAAAACGGCATGGAAACGGAAATGGCGCGGAAACGGCACGGCCACGGAAACGGCACGGAAACGAAAATGGCACGGAAACGGCACGGAATCGGAAATAGCACGGAAACGGCACGAAAACGGCATGGAAACGAAACGGAAACGGAATGGAAACGAGACGGAAACGGCACGGCCACGGAAAAGGCACGGAAACGATAACGGCATGGAAACGGAAATGGCACGGCCACGAAAACGGCACGGAAACGGACATAAAAAATGAAGAGAAACGGCCACGGAAACAACACGGACTAAAAAACGACATAATAACTACTACGGAATAGGCACGGCCAGATAAAAGATAACGGAATTTCTGAGAATTCACACGGATTGTCAGTCCGTTTTTTGCGGACTGTGTCCGGATAGACACTTTCGAAAAGTTAACTGATAATCAAATTGCTGAAAGATTGCTGAAAAGATAGAGGAAAAACGGAAATCGGCGGTAGCATTTGGATTATACAAGAAAAGCAATAATTCATTTAAACCAAATAAATCCCCAAATTTTTTCTTTAACCCCCAAATACAATAAGCAATCATTCGAGAACAAAAGAAGAAGAGGTAAATGGAACAAGAGGTATAGAGAGCCATTGTATTTCGAATACATTGTACAGCATAACAGCCGTGAATGAGCCGACAATATATAAATACATAAATTTAAACCGAGATTTTAATTATTTATTTCCTAATTCCCAAAAATCCCGCCCATGGGAGAATGTGCTCCTATGTTGTTGCCAGTGCAAAGCGCCCTTGTTTGTACTCAAAGAAATTATAGCTGCGGCCCGCAGAAGATTTACGAGGAATACCCGGATGACACGTAGACCTCCCCCAAATTCAACCACGCCACGGTCGTGCCGAACGTGAGGCGAAAATACGAAAAATTATAAATATTAGAAGAAGCAACAACAGTCGCCACGTGGCCCAAGCCATCTTGGACTGCGAGGATCCAATGGCAGCCATTTTGAGAGATAGCCTCGTCTCGCAAACGCTCAACAGCCGCAGCAGTGAACCGCCAGTGCCGGCACATATAAATTAATTTTGAGAAATCCGAATTTATTAGTCAGTTTGAGTCACATTTAGAAAATAAATAGATTGATACTAGAATGAATTTTACATAAAAAATATAAGTAAATGCATTTCGCCTCGGACTCCTCGTTGGGCTCATCAGTAAGATAACGAAAAGTCCTTTCTTAGACGAGACGTGATACACCGAGTAGGTGTTATAACGGGGCAAATTGGCTTTAGCGCGGCGACCACGGAATGTCGCCGCGTCATCTTTCTTCCATGCAAAAATGCTACCTCGGCGTAGCTCCACTCGATGATCCGCGTTATCCTGCTGTAACCAAAATGAACCATCGCAAATACAAATGTGTGATGCGCCCGTGCATCACACTTTTCCGTGGTGAAATTAACTTAGGATTCGAATTCAAAAGGACGAAGTAAGGAATACATGTTTACTCACTATTGCGAAATCAACTGAGTAAATGAGTCAGAGACTCGTATATTATATGAAATAGAATATATAATTATCCGTTTACTAAGATTACACGCGCGACAACGGAGAGATTCGCGCACACACTCGCGCAAGGAAGAGACGAGTATTCTGTGGCAGAGAATACTCGCCCTCGGCGACCTTATCGAGAATAACGACCTTGGTGAGATTCGACTTAGGCTTAGTCCGAGGAACGTGTCGTTTTCTTGGTACTTCTCGAGTTGCTGATCTGCTTACGGGATTATCGCTCGCTTGCTCTGGATTGCACGAAGAAGGCGTCCCGTCTCCTGCTTACAGTTGATATTGTCCCTAACGACGCACAGACTCTCCTCCGTAGCAGAACCAGGTGACCTCGGGTACAACGGTGGCATTACAAAGCTGTAATCGCGACACGAGGTACGCACCTGCATAGCCAAATGAAGCTAATCTGATCGGAGCGCGGGCTTTCTCGCACTCTTCACCCACGCGTCTCTCGCCTGAACACAGTAGCGACGCCTGCTGTGTCGTTCCCATCGTGCAACATAACGAGCGCACGATATTTAAATATCGACTTCTACCCTCTCGTTATATTGTTTATGAAAAAGACATGTATATGTAGCTAGTGGATAACAAAAATTATTATCCATCTACCGAAAAAAGGTAAAAATTACTATTAGATTCAAAGTAGAACACTCAGCAAGTCGACAATATTTTTTTTTTCAAATAAAATTCTCTTTCCGGCTAAACAAAACCGGTGTCATCACCGACGCTCAACTCATACGAAGAGGATTTAAAGGTCTTCTAACTGCCCACATAGTCATTGTCTTATTTACGCATAGCTGTACAGGTACGATATCGATAAAAAAAACGATAACGACGCTGCGCGCCTATAAGAATAGCTTCCCGGATTAAATAATCTAAATGTGACTAACTTACAACGCAGCAGAAAATGTCTGATGAATAGCGGAATCGGTAGATGGTGGTGATACACTTTATGCAAGAGCTTGTTATTGCTTACAACAACTTGGAGGGAAAACAGCTACTGCAGCACTTGAAAAAATAAAAACGAGAGTTCTACGTTGATAGGCGAAAGAATGTGCGTGCCATGCTAAGAGCTAAAAATAACGAGTCTGCCAGTTCAGCAGAGGATTTAAAGAAAAGCGGGAGAAAGAACCCAAGAATCAACAACATTAGCACCAAAGAAGAAGAGCTAAAGAGAACAAGAGGTGTACAGAGCCATTGTGTTTCGAATACTTTGTACAGCCTAACAGCCGTGAATGAGCCGAAAATTCACAAGTACATAAATTTAAACAGAGATTTAAATTATTTATTTCCTTATTCCCAAAAATCCCGCCCGTGAGAGAATGTGCTCGTGTGTTGTCGCTAGAGCAAGGCGCCCTTGTTTGTACTCAAAGAAATTATAGCGGCAGCCCGCAGAAGGTTTACGAGGAACACCCGGAGGACACGTAGACCACCCGCAAATGCCGCCACGTCACAGTGACGCAGAGCGTGGAGCGAAAATATGAAAAATTATATATATTAGAAGAAGCAAAAATAACCGCCGCGTAGCCCAAGCCATCTTGGACTGCGAGGATCCGTTGGCAGCCATTTTGAGAGATAGCCTCGTCTCGCGAGCGCGCAACATCCGCAACAGTGAACCGCCATTGCCGGCACATAAAATTTAATTTTCAAAAACCAAATTACTTTGTCACATCGAGCCACACTATGAAAATAAATAGACTGAGCCTTAACTGAATTTGAAACGAAATATAAGTAAATGCATTTCGCACCGGACTTCTCGTTCGGCTCATCAGTCAGATGACGAGAAGTCCTTTTTAGACGCAACGTGTTATACCGGGTAGGTGTTTATTGAAACGAATTGTATATGTAGCTAGGGCATAAGAAAAATTGTTATCCATCTAGAGGACAAAGGGGAAAATTACTATTAAAATCAAAGTCGGAAACTCAGCAACTGCACAAACCCTTTTTTCTTTTTTTTTAAAAAAATTCACTTACTCTGGTAACAACACACGAGCACATTCTCTCACGGGCGATATTTGTGGGAATAAGGAAATTATTAATTTAAGTCTCGGTTTAAATTTATGTATTTGTATATTTTCGTCTTTATTTAAATGCTCTGCTGAAATGGCAGACTCATTATTTTCAGCACGTTGCATGGCAAGCACATTCTTTCGCCTATCAGCGTATAACTTTCTTTTTTTTTTCAAATGCTGCAGTATCTGTTGATCCTCTAAGTTGTGGTAAGCAATAACAAGCACTTGCATAATGTGGATCTCCACCTTCGATTGATTCCGATTTTCGTCAGACATTTTCCGCTGCGGTATAAATAAGTCATATGTCGAATGTTTAATCCAGGAAGCTATTCTTATTGGCTCTTAGAACTTTCTCTTTTATGTTTTCAAATACTGCAGTATCTGTTATTCCCCTAAATAGTGATATGCAATTACAAGCTCTTGCATAAAGCGGATCTCTACCTTCGATTGATTACGCTCTTCGTCAGACATTCTCTGCTGCGGTATAAGTTAGTCATATTTCGAATCGGTAATCCACGAAGGCAGTCTTATAGGATCGCAGCGTCCTATTCGCTTTTTTCCTCGATATAATCCCTTTACAAATGTGCTTAAATGAGACCAAGACCATGCGGGTAGTTGGAAGGCCTCGAAATTCGATTCGTATGAGTCGAGTGTCGCTGATGATACAGATTTTGTTTAGCCGAAGAATGAATTTTTTTAGTAAAAAAAAAGTTTTGTCCAGTTGCTGAGTTTCCGACTTTGATTCTAATAGCAATTTTCACCTTTGTCCGCTAGATGGATAACAATTTATCTTATGCATTAGTTACATATAGAATTTGTTTTAATAAACACCTACCCGGTGTATGACGTTGCGTCTAAGAATGGACTTCTCGTCATATTCAGTATCAGTAAGTCCCTGGAGGTGATACCGGCGGCCCCTGCTCGGGAACGTGCCGGATCTGGCGCTCAGGTCTAGCCCATTATGCCATTCCTCCTGTTTCTTCATCATTTACTGTTATACATCCTAAAGAAAGGACACCCCACCTATCCTATCCCTGTTTCCTTTCTATGGCCCTCATCACGCTAAGCACCGTCCGAAGCTCCTGCATTCGCATAAATTCCGGATCGACGAAGGGTACCCCCCACACCCCGTGCCTTGTACCCGCAAATGCCGGGCAACTGCACATAAGGTGCAGCATGGCCTCCCCCTCCATACGCACCATCTACACCTGGCCTCCCTCCTCCTGTACAACTTCAACTCGTAAAAGTGTTATCCCACCCGCCAATGCCCTGTCAAGAACGCCACTGCCATCCTGAGTTCAGTCCTACCTGACTTACTCAGGGCGTTCAACCATTCTTGAGGAGGTTCGTCCCCTAGCATGCATTCCGCCTGTCTGGGTCCTACTGACCCCCTCCATTTCTTATCTAGCTCCTCCTGGAGTCATCTTTTTACCGCCTCGTCTACAGTGCAGGCGGGGACCGCCACCCTGCAGAGCTTAGCCTTTTCCAGTCTGGAGCCCCTACCCGCCAGGCGGTCTGCCTTTTTATTACCAATGATGTCTTTGTGTTCTGGTACCCAGACGATCCTAACCTCCTTTTGCTTTGCCAGCGTCTCCAATGACTGTCTGCACCCCATCATCTCTCTCGAGTCCTACGGTTGTTTCCCTCAATCCATATCCAGTCAGAGCACTCTCTTGTAGGCCTGATTTCTGCTTGGAATACAGTCGCATATGAATCCATGCTACATAACAATTCCTCGATATCGCCCTTCCTCCATGCTCCTGCTCCTACAACTTGATCCGTCTTTGATCCATCCATAAACCACACCTCTCCGTCCTCCAGTAAGTCTTGTGTACCCCTATTCCATTCTGTTTTTTGCGGTATGATAACCTTATATAGTTTAGTGAAAAATTATTTCCCAACCATTCTATCGAATTCCTTCCACTCATCGTCTTTCATGACCTTCTTCATTATCCCTTCATCCCTAAACCTATCACTAGACTTGGCTCCAGAGAGCCTTATACATGCCTTGAAGGCGGCAGCCTTTATGTCTCCGGCCAGTGGTGGGATTCCTAGCAGGAGTTACAGGGAAACCGTCGGAGTCGACCTCATAGATCCCGCCATTCCTCTCACCACCGGACTTTGGACTCAGTCTAGCATTCCCACATGTCCCTTCTGATTACACTTAAGTGCTCATTCAATAGCTCCATGCGCTAGCCTTGGATTTATGATAGATTCATATATCCATCTTACCTGGGCCGGCCCCAATCCCCAGCGTGTTCCTATCGCCCTCCTGCAAAGCCAGAAGGCATTCACGGCCTTTGCACATTTATCCCCTGTATGCTTACCCCAGTTGAGTTTTGTGTCAATCGTAACCCCCAGGTATTTAATCTCTTTCGATAGTTTCAGTGGAATGCCATTCAAGGCAAGCCCCTCTACTGTATTAGTCTTGTACCTGATTGTACACAACATGACATTCACTCTTCTAGGGTTCATACTTAACCTCACCGAATTGCACCATTTTTCTACGAGCCTCAACGCGTACTGTACGCTCCCGCACTAGAATCAGGATGTCGTCAGCATAAGCTTGCGCGTATATACCTGCATACTCCAGCCTTCCTTAACAAACCGTCCACTACCAAACACCACAGAGTAGGAAATGGTACTCCCCATTGAGGGCATCCCTTCCCCACACTGCTCCACCTCGAGCTCGCGCCTCAGTGCGCCTCGATTAACCTGCTGCTTAGCGTACCCCATGTCCAGTTGAAAACCTTCTGGGAGACTCCGTGCTTTATCATTCCGTCAGACTTGGCTTCCCAGGTAGTGCGGTTAAATGCACCAACCACATCCAGGAAAGCCGCAAGTACTAGACCTCTCCTTACCGTACCTCTCTCTATTCGGTATACAGACTCAGCTAACGTCGTTTCCACCGATTTCCCCGCCTGGTAAGCGTTGTGCCCACTGTGTAGTGGTGCCGTTACTACTCATTCTTCTTTGATGTACCTGTCCACCAGCCTTTCCAGCGCTTTCAAAAGAAGTAGTTGGAAGGCCTCGAGAGTAGGTGATGACACCGGTTTTGTTTAGCCGGTAAGTGAATTTTTTTTGCAAAAAAAAAGTTTTGTCCAGTTGCTGAGTTTCCGACTTTGATTCTAATAGTAATTTTCACCTTTGTCCGCTAGATGTATAACAATTTTTCTTCGTGGCCTTGTGGCTAAGAGGGACAGGCTGTACAGACGCTTCCGTAGGTCCAGGCTCCCTATGGATCTCTTGGCCTACCTTGAAGTAACGGACGATGCCCACAGGGCGGTGGAGGAGGCGAGGAAGGAGTACTAATACTCGCGTCTCTCCACCATTACTGACCCTGAAAAGATCTGGAAAGAGATGAGAAATCTCGGTATGGTCCCTCCTAAACGCAGTAACATCTCTGCACGCTTCACTTCTGAGGAGCATAACAACTTTTTCTCAGAAATCTGTACAGATCCCCTGTCCCCTTCAGTTGATGAGGCACTGTCGTGGATTGAGGAACTTGACTTTCCTCAGCTCTTCACTTTTTCCGAAATTAAGGAACAGGATGTGAGGCTGGCGGTTTCTCACTTTTCCACCCAGGCTCGGGGGCCGGATGGGCTTCCCCAAATTGTTGTGCAGAAGGCTTTGCCTTTTATCTGCCCTTATCTCACTTCTATATTTAATTCTTCGCTTGGGGAGTCCAATTTTCCCTCGGTTTGGAAGGAATCCATTGTGAGGGCGCTGCCAAAGGTCTCGTCTCCGTCGGCACTAAAGGACTATCGTCCGATCTCTCTTCTTTGTTTCCTATCCAAGGTGCTGGAGTGGCTAGTGCACCAGCAAATCTCTTTATATCTCGAATCCAGACTATTTCTTGATCCCCTTCAAGCTGGTTTTCGCACTGGTCACAGTACTCAGTTTGCTTTATTAAAGCTCACTGATGATATCAGGCTTGGTATGGAACGAAAGAGAGCATATTTGATTTCAGCAAAGCGTTTGACACAGTGTGTCACGCCAAGCTCCTTAGAAAGCTACCGTTCTTCTGCTTGTCTAAGCAGGTCATCCGTTGGCTTGTCTCTTACCTTACTTGTAGAAGGCAGGCTGTCGCAGATGATACAGGGAATCTATCCACTTTTCTCCTGCTCAATACGGGAGTCCCTCAAGGGTCCGTGTTCGGACCACTGCTTTTTTCCCTGTACATGTGTGACATTCAATACTGCTTTGATCATGATGTCTCCCACATGATTTATGCGGATGATCTGCAAATTTATAGCCAATGCCGCCTTGAGGAGCTAGATTCTTGCTCAGCAAGAATGTCTGCTGTTGCCGAGAGCATTGCGTGCTGGGCTAATGATAACAGTCTGAGGTTAAATGTAGAAAAGACCAAGGCCATAGTTTTTGGAACACCTTATTATCTAAATAAATTGAAAAATGTTGTCAATGACTTCATTCTTATACATGGCACTAGAGTTCCCTATGAGTCGGAAGTCCGCAGTCTCGGAGTGGTGCTTGACTCCAAACTTGATTGGAGTGCCCATGTGGATCACATCTGCAAAAGGGCCCACAAACTGCTTTACCGTCTAAACTTTTTCAAGCGAAGCACCAATCAGAGACTGCGCAAACATTTGATTCTCTCGCTGTTGTTCCCTATCATCGACTATTGTTCATTAGTTTACTGTGACATTAACGCTACGCTCGACAACAAGCTGCAGGTACTCAGTAACTCAGGAATACGGTACATCTATGGTGTTAGGGGGGATGAGCATGTCTCCCCCCTCAGGCGTGAGTTGAATTGGCTCACCACCGCCGGTCGTCGAAAGTAGTTTGCTACCACTTTTCTGCATCGTATGTTTAACACAGCGGTGCCGGGATATTTGGTAGCGTACTTCGATGCCCACGTTCCTCTCCGTCCTGAGAGGGGGGAGGTGAGGGCTCTAGATATACCATCTTTTACCCTCTCCAGGCTTCGTAAGTCATTCCACATTTCATCAGCACTCATATGGAATGATCTACCACGCTCATTAAAAACCATTTCATCTTCATATTCAAGAGAGAGCTAAAGACAAGACTGTTGCAAGATGAATCTCACGAGATCTGAATAGTTATAAGCTAATCCAATTATTTTGTACAACAAAATGTACAGTAAATAAAATATTTTAAATTCAAATTCAAATTCTCTCTCTCTCTCTCTCTCTCTCTCTCTCTCTCTCCTCTCATTGGCATTGCCTATTTGCAGAATGATAGTACTGACGGTAGTACTGCGCGTACTTGAGCCGATCGACGTCTTGCAGAACGTGCGTTTTCGCGTATGCTATCCGAGGCATCATACAGAGAGCAGAAAAGTGTTGCTCTACTAACTGTTTTATGCATATTCGGTAAAACCGCATTCGATAAGCTTTATCGAAAAATCAAGAAAACCATTAAACATCCGCGCAAGAGACAGAGGAAGTTAGTCGGTGGTAGACGACAGCCGGGACAAGAAGTCTAAGCTCGAGAAATTATACTATGGCCTCCTACCTCCAATATCATACACAGAGGGTGATGGAATCGTGCTTGCTGTAAGGAAACAATTCCTCAAGAAAGTGGTGAGAGAATAGTTCGAGAGTCAAGATGCATACAAGACATACACTGCATAAACTAGTGCGATATCGCTTTCCTCGTCACTCTTATCGGGTATTCAGTCCCTGCGAGTTGTAGCAGACTGATTTGGCTGACTTTCGCGGTTTCAAGACCTACAACGACGATGACGCCTATCTTCTGGTCGTCATAGATGCCCTGTCAAAGCGAAACGACGACCGATCATCATCCAAATAGTTTCAAACGGATAAGGGTAAAGTCCTTGGTTGACGCGAAGTGCAAAATTTTCTGAAAAAATGGAATATTATTTACCGTGCTGTGCGTGATCCCAACGTGAAAGCGGCCATTGCCGAGCATTTTATCAGACTCCTGAACGAGCGTATATAGCTCTATTTTACACATCTTGGCACAAGGAACTACATCGATTTATTGGACAATATGAACAGTCGTACAATAATTCATGGCATAGTGCGATAAAAATGGCACCATTTAGCCTGAATATGTATTATGCCGCTAGAGCGCGCGAAAATTTGGCACGACGATATGGTAGTGGTGGTGATGGTGGGAAACGACTAACGACATCATAAGCATGAATACAGCGTGGGAGATTTGGTTCGTGTCAGTCGTGCTGGGACAGCCTATCGGAAAGCGTACGACCGTAGCTGGACACTGGAATTGTTTAGAATTCTGAGCGTCAACTACGCGAGAAAGCCGCCTATATATGGGTATTATAGTATTAAATGTAGATGGGAGGTGTTGTGAAATTCTCTAGTTAAGTCACAAGTATCATATACAATTTTATGTTACGGATTACTTACATTCACAATAATACTTAAAAATGTTATTAGCAATCGATTGGGTGACCGTGAACATAGCATGCTAGCGTGGCGATTGTGATATTATCGTGAAATAATAGACATCTATTTATTTCACAGATATCTGTGACTTAAATACAGATTTAGGTCCCACTGTGATATAAACTATACGTGCTTTCTTAAGTTTTAAAACTAAATGGCTTGATAATTTAATAACTCTAAACATACTTTCAGAACAATTTTAAAAATCTGGAAATTTTACTAAGACAAAAAATTTCCTTGTTGAGGAAGCAATTAAATCCTAAGATTTTCAAACCGATATTAATTTTCAAAAAATTTTGTAATGATTTATGACTTTTTTTATTGAGTAGAATATTCGTTATTTTGCAATATTTAATCGAATGCATATTTTTCCAAGGATCGATTGTTGAGAGATTTTTACGTTTCTACGTAAAGCGCCCACAACAAAATTCTCTGAAGGATATATTATCAATTTGTTTATGTAAAATACATAGAGTTAATTGATATATCCGAAACGTATTAATTGGAGTTCAGAGTATTTTGTTTTGGTTTATTCAAAATGTTTAATGCGTGTACATAAAAAATGAAGTGTATTTTACAATAATGCACAGGAATTTCTCTATTTGTGTGTACAGAATTTTACTCGTTGATAGTTTATTATTTAGAAGGACATTTTAAATTTATTATGTGTACCTACGTATTTTTTAAAGAAGATTAAATATACATTATTTAGTAAGTCACTACATGAATATCTTCTTTTTTGTTTCAGGTAAGTTCGAGAATGAAAGATATTTTGTTGCTACATATAAGAAAATGTGATGGGTTTGTACACTGCAGTCTTGTACACTACTCTTTCTCTTAACATGTTTATTTCTACTATTCGGTCCCCACATTCTTATACTGGGATGGCATCTCCGGTGAGGATATTTTTCAGACGTATACCTTGCCAGTTAATCCGGTACTCTCTGACCCCGGAGGGTCATCAAAGACCATCCCCTTGTCGGCAAGACCAACGTTCCCTGCAAAATGCATCAGAATTGACTACGCCACGATTCCTGCATTAACCCCTTAGTGCCCCTAAAACTCTCGCATTTCCGCCTGGCATCAGGCTGAATTTCAGGAAAAAATCCGGTCCGAAACAGCCGATGCACCGGGTTGCTTTTTCCGCTGAAAAACCTACTCAGAAACTAGCGCGCCACATTCGACCTTCGGCCCTTCGGGCCTTCAGGTCTCAGTGGCTTGCCGCCTTGCATCGCTTCGCGATGCAAGGCATGCAAAACGCGAAACGAAACGCGCTTCGCGCGTTTCGCTTCGCGTTTTGCATATAAGGCACGACCGACGCTCGCGCTTCGCGCTCGCCCACTGTTCGCGCTTCGCGCTCACCAGATCCCCCTACGTTCGCGCTTCGCGCTCACCTGGTTTGAAATTTTAAAAAATGCTCGCATATTTTTTGTATGTATGGGATCAAGCTCAATTTTGTTCTGTCACGATATTAGCATAGGGAGAGATTGTAAAAAAAAATTTTGCTCGATTGGAGTTAATGTCGCAGAGAAAATCGAGATCAACTGAAATTTTTATTTAAAAAAATTAGTTTTAGGGTTTTACAACATATTGAATTACTCTGAACGTATAATGATTATAGTCAAAAATTGTATTTCTAAAATATCTACAACTTTTATGTTGAACATTTTTATGTAAAACGTATACGTAAAAAGTTTTATTATGAAAAACGAATATTTTAATGTAAAAATTTGATTTTAGCTTGTTAATTTGAATTCTTAGCATTTTCGAGTGTTCAAGTTAATGGGAAAAAGTTGTATTTTTTAAAGATGTACAACATTTCCATTTAACTTTTTTGTGTAAAATGCTTAGAATTTGAGTTATGACCAAAAAACCGTTTGTACAATTAAGCATAAAGTGCTGCCATTTGAACAATATGTCGGTAATCGGGAAAAGGAAAAAAAACGTTTTTTTGTACATATAAGAGTTGTATTCTCCTAAATTTTCAGCCTGATTGGTCGAAAATTGGCTGAGATATCGCTGGTTACAATTTTTGTGATGATAAAACTATAAGGCATTCCCGCCTTGCGGTCGTGCCTAAAAATTAGTTTTCGGGTTTTACAACATATTGAATCATTCTAAATGTATAATTATTATGGTCAAAAATTGTATTTTTAAAATGTCTACAACTTTTATATTGAACGTTTTTATGTGCAACGTAAGCCTAAAAAGTTTTATGATGTTAAACGAATTATTTTAATGTGAAAATTCGATTTTAGCTTGTGAACTTGAATTCTAATCATTTTCGAGGGTTTATGTTAATAGGAAAAAGTTGTATCTTTTTGAGACGTACAACATTTCCATTTAACTTTTTTGTGTAAAATGTTTAGAATTTGAGTTATAACCAAAAAACCGTTTTTCGAAAATCCAAAAAATGCCCGCATATTTTTTGTATGTACGGAATCAAGCCCAATTTTACACTGTCACGATATTAACATAAGGAGAGTTTATGAAAAAAAATTTGCCTCGATTGGAGTTAATTTCGCAGAGATAATCGAGGCCAACTGAAATTTCTTTTAAAAAAAATCTGTTTTCGAGTTTTACAATATATTGAATCGCTCTGAATGTATAATTATTATGGTCAAAAATTGTATTTTTAAAATGTATACAACTTTTATATTGAACGTTTTTATGTGCAACGTAAGCCTAAAAAGTTTTATGATGTTAAACGAATTATTTTAATGTGAAAATTCGATTTTAGCTTGTGAACTTGAATTCTAATCATTTTCGAGGGTTTATGTTAATAGGAAGAAGTTGTATTTTTTTGAGACGTACTACATTTCCATTTAACTTTTTTGTATAAAATGCTTAGAATTTGAGTTATAACCAAAAAACCGTTTTTCGAAAATTTAAAAAATGCCCGCATATTTTTTGTATGAATGGAAATAAGTCCAATTTTAGACTGTCACGATATTAACATAAGGAGAGTTTGTGAAAAAAAAATTGGATCGATTGGAACTTATCTGACTGAGATAAACTTATTACAACATAATTAATTAAAAATACATGTAAAAATAAGCATAAAGAGCTCTCATTTGAACAATTGGCCGGTAATCGCGAAAGTAAAAAAAACGTTTTTTTGTACATATAAGAGTTGTATTCTCCTAAATTTTCAGCCTGATTGGTCGAAAATTGGCTGAGATATCGCTGGTTACAATTTTTGCGATGATAAAACTATAAGGCATTCCCGCCTTGCGGTCGTGCCTAAAAATCCAAGTTTTGTCTTGGGAATCGGACCCATAAATTCTAGAACGATGTTCACTGTGCGCCTAGTGCGCTAACTGCAAAGCCGATATCGCTCCTTCTCCTTCTACCTACAAGTAGAAAGCTTATTTAACTTAAGAAAAGCTCTACAAGCACCGCAGCCATACGTGTGAATCGGACCTTGTTCGCGCAAGAAATAATGTAATGTACTAATTCTTAATATTGCGAATTTAATCGTGATTCTAATGTGAAAATCATGAAAGCAAATTCGTATATAAACATTTGCCGAAGTCAATGTATGAGAAGTCCCGGTATGAATACCAATGTAGTTTTCAATAAATTCTACTTTGGAACATTCGCTAAATTCAGTAATAAGGTATGATGGTTAAACCCCCCCCCCCCAAACAAACCTTTTCAAGGTAAAAGGCTGGCAAGTATAAGGTCGTTTCTTCATGTAAAAATTAAAGATTAATTTTACAACTCTTGATAACCTTAATGTAAAAAAAACTCTTAATAACACTTATGCAAACAAAACCAAACTTTTATTAACATTCATACAGACAAAATAAAAATTCTTAGAGCTTACTCTAAAATTCAACTTTAATTTTCAAACTTCGACAACTCTTATGTAGTCGAAATTATAAATGCTGTATTCTATACAGTTATTTAATTATGGAAATTAAAGATCTTGATAACACTTATATAGACAAAATACTAGTAGCTTTACTGCATACTCTTAAGACGTGTTGATATTAAAATCGTCAGATCAACAAATAATATATCTTCTTTCCTCTTGTGAATAAGTGATCGAACACAAATACTCAATACACCGCTCGGGCCCCCAGCGACGCCCATGCCAGTACCGTGAAGACTACCGGAGCAGTAACTTCAAAGAGCTACTCTATTCAGTGTGTTTTTGTTGACAATAAATAGATATCATCTGAACCGCAGTGAACTTTATTCAACCCTGAATCCAACACGTATGGTGGCGCAGGTTGCTGAGCCACATGAGGCTACTGTGGTCGGTAATAACCAGAAAATGATATCCTTCTATGTATGGCAGGAATTTATGAACTGCCCATAGTATGACTAGGCATTCCCATTCAGTGACCGAGTAGTTTCTTTCAGCTGACATCATCCTACGGCTGGCGAACTGTATGACTCTTTCTTTGTCATCGACCGTTTGAGTTATCACGCTACCAAGGCTAGTGTCGGAGGCGTCGCACTCAATGCAGAAGGTTTTCGAAAAATCAGGTTGGTACAAAATAGGCGCAGATGTGATCAAAATCTTTATCTGTTAGATAATATGTCCATAGACATCGTGCCGATGCAAGTCTGAGTGGCTCCATGTCGAAATCTGGAACGCTCCAATTTTTACTTGCAGCCACCAACGTTGATCTTCTAGTATTCCATTGATTTTTATTTGATTTTATAGTCGTAGCAAATATCCTTAGGGCCTTGCATTCTCGTACTTACTTTTATTAACAACATATCGTACATGAATCTGGCTTCTCTGTAAAAGTTGACCCAGGTCCTCCTCTTGGATCTCTGGTCTCAAGCCCATCTCAAGGATCCACTGGATACCAGTTGTGACAGTCTGTTTAATAATTCCTCGTCTGACAGACGTGGTCGGGCAAGTCTGAGAGCGTCTTCGACCTTTTTGATGAAATCTTCTGAATCTTCCTTTGTGTTCCAGCAAATTTCCCCTTCCACAATTTAGATGGATCACCCTCTTCACAGATATTCCTATATGGAAATTAAAGATCTTGATAACACTTATATAGACAAAATACTAGTAGCTTTACTGCATACTCTTAAGACGTGTTGATATTATAATCGTCAGATCAACAAATAATATATCTTCTTTCCTCTTGTGAATAAGTGATCGAACGCAAATACTGGAAGAATATGTGATACTTATAGATCAAGTTGGAAAACAAATAATTATGTTAGGATGAATGTCTTCTTTTACCTCTGCAATGAGTTAATCACAATCACTCAAATCATGATGCTTATACATTAAGCTAAAAAATCCGAAACTCTCATGTATGATAATATGAACGTGTAACCATCTTCGCGTTAAGGGTCTGTTGGACAGATTACCATTTCTTTAGTGTCACTTCTCCTTCGATTATCTATACCTTCGATTTGACATAAATTCTCATTTTAATTTTAAGAAAAGAAAGTTATGATATCAATAAATAAATTGGCAAGTTTTTTGCTATAAAAAATAATTGTTTTCAAATAAATAAATAACCGATTAAATTGAGGAAGGATTATAAATATATGTGTTCATATAAACACTCAATCCAATTGGAGCATGTGAAAAGGTGGATAGCCTGTGAAAAGGTACAGTCGGGTACAATTAAAACTTTGAATAATTGCGACTGCTGCCACGTTCTGTACATGTAATAGAATGGTATGATGTTCTTACATGACATTATCACATGACAAATGTGCCCATAATATGTAGTAATATCATGTTTGTCTAAAATTATTATGTAATTTAACAAGATTGTTTCGCATCATGAAAACTTTTTCATTTATTTATGGAAGCTGAGAGCGGATGTACAATCTACTCTACTTAGTAATTCAGTAAATGTATTGCTATCCTTATTTCATTCAAAATCTATGTCCAGGACGATTATATACAATTATATATGAGATTTAAATTCTGTTGATTTACATACATTTAAAAAAAACAGGAACAAATTCTATCATGTAGAACGCAATTTTTTGACGGAAAAACTTCCAGTATTTGTGTTCGATCACTTATTCACAAGAGGAAAGAAGATATATTATTTGTTGATCTGACGATTATAATATCAACACGTCTTAAGAGTATGCAGTAAAGCTACTAGTATTTTGTCTATATAAGTGTTATCAAGATCTTTAATTTCCATAATTAAATAACTGTATAGAATACAGCATTTATAATTTCGACTACATAAGAGTTGTCGAAGTTTGAAAATTAAAGTTGAATTTTAGAGTAAGCTCTAAGAATTTTTATTTTGTCTGTATGAATGTTAATAAAAGTTTGGTTTTGTTTGCATAAGTGTTATTAAGAGTTTTTTTTACATTAAGGTTATCAAGAGTTGTAAAATTAATCTTTAATTTTTACATGAAGAAACGACCTTATACTTGCCAGCCTTTTACCTTGAAAAGGTTTGTTTGGGGGGGGGGGGGGAGAGATTTCACTACTTTTAAAAGGTATATAATATGTAAATTACAGAGAATAGTTAACATCAACTAAATAAGTAATAAATTTAAAATATTAATGTACATTTGCTCATGGATTATTGTAATAATAATAATAATTATTTTTTAGACACTATCTGTAGAGTAAATAGTTTTTTTAGATCATTATTATTTACCAAGAAATCTATCTTTTCCACACCACCCTCCAGGTAAATAGAATAGCGCGTTTTTTTCCTTTATTGACACTAAATTTTATGTTAAGTTCCATAATGATTTGTTTCGCAAATATACATCAAAGAAATCTGTACGTCTAAAATTATTGCTAATTAATTAACTGATAACTGCTTTCTCGAAAGCATTTGTACGTTACGTATTATACTATTGTCATGCAGACCATGAGTGATATAGAATTTTAATATTTATACAAGTTTATATCGTATCCTTTACAATTGTTCAATCTATATTATGGAATAATGAAAATAATATTTAGAATAAAAAGAAGTATATGTAAGTTAATTTCCAATATCCCTATGATTCTTTATGATAGATGTATTATCATTTTTAATGCAACCCACCTAATTCGGTAAACGTTTAGAAAACTGTAATCGAATTCAAACTTTATGAAAACCTGTAAAAAATAGTGTCAGTAAAGTTGTGGTATCCCCTGTATGACTTTCACATAAATACTTACACGGTTGACATCATAAATTTAGTGTCAATATTGAATAGTGTCATTTAGTAAACAAGTTATAGTTTATTAAATATATTCTAAATTGAGTTCTATTGAGTTCTATTGAGTTCTATTCTAAATTGAATTGAGTCATTTAGCAAACAAGTTATAGTTTATTAAATATATTCTAAATTTATAGCTTTTAAGGTAAGATGTATTTAAAGCAATCAGCTACTAACGTAGTGTTTATTTATGAACTACAATATATACACTAGAGTGACCTAACCAGGCATGGCAAAAAAATTCCATTCCGTTATGATCTGTTGAATGTATATAGATAATATAAATTGTCAAGCCAGTCACTTAGAGGGATAATCTAAAAATTTTCCAGTTGATACGGCTCAGCAGTTTTGAATTATTGAATTTTGAAATTTCTAATCTCTGATTATCTCAATACTGCTAAACTATACCATCTTCAAAATTCTTATACTATCCCTCTAAGTAGTGGGCTTGAAAACTTGTATGATCTTTTTACCTTTTAGGAAAAGAGACGCTCAACCCACATTCTGGAAACTGCCTGAACTCTGGCATTCTGAAAATTAAAAATAACTATTTTTGAATTGAGCAAATCAATCAGAGGGATAGCATATGAAATTTAAAGTTAATCGTCTAGACCAATTTTTAGCTCTTCGATTTTGAATGCCTTATATGATGATTATTTTGAAATTGGTCTATATGGTAAACTTCAAATTTCTCATGATATCCCTCTGATTGGTATGTTTAACGAATACTTAGTTATTTTTAATTTTCAGAGTGACCAAAATGCTTCTGTGTGATTCTACGTATAAACCTTTTAAGCCTTAAAAACAAGTGTTCAACTTGATCGATCATCAATATCGAAGACACAAACATTTGAAAAGATAGCTTAACTCATTATAAAAGAACCTGTGAAAGTCCCAGAATATCACAGGTCTTGATTTCTCTGTGAGAAATAAATATAACAGCTCATTTATTAAAAAGCACAAGTTTATTAAAAATGACTTGTGAAAAAAATGTAGGTAAAACAGTGAAATATTAACGTAATCCAGAGAAATTTTGTTGCACGACATTATAAAAATACTATAGAATATCCGTATACATTCAGTTTTAACATTTACAATAATTAAAATAAACTAATCAAGATTTTATACTTTGAAAAGCCCGGGTGCCATATACTCCATATGTAATAGTTTCAAGGATATTTGACTTATATAAAAGTCAATAAACCATTAATTATAATCAATACATCCATGCTCATTAATCATTTTTATTTAGTTTCATTTAAAAATAAATTTTAAAAAATATTTTTGAAGATAGAGCAAATTAAGCTCTAGCAGAAGGAACTATCTTTCCATCTCTCTCTAATAAATGCATAAATGTACCAAAATTAGACTTTGGAACAATTTAAAAAATTTTTAGGAAATATTGACGGTAATTGAAAAACAAAATAAAACACTTTCTCTAGCTATTCATAAGAATCCCTTTCGACGAACAGCCTGAGAGTCTACCTCCCAGGAGACGATAGGAAAAGTTATAAACTATATACTTAAACAACTTAGAAACTTTCATGCATGAGCGATGCATATTCTTGACACTTCACTAGCTTCTCACAATAGAAAATAATTTTTTCCTTTTATAAACTGAATATTCTCTGAACCAAGAAAATAAAACACTTTTACTATCTATTCATAAGAATTCTTTTTGACGTACAGCCTCAGATTCTATCTCCCAGGAGACGATAGGAAAAGTTAACATAAGCACTTCCACAATTGCAGAAACTTTCTTGCGTGGAAGATTGAATATAATCGTAACACTCAACCAACTTGTCACAACACAAGAAAATTATATAAACAGGAAATTCTGTACAAATTTTCTTTGATTCTTGAACCATAAAAATACAACACTTTCACTAGCTTCTCATCAGGATCCCTTTCCACGAATAGCCTGAGAGTCTACCTCCCAGGAGACGATAGGAAAAGTTATGAATTATTCATATACACTTAAACAACTTAGAAACTTTCATGCATGAGCGATGCATATTCTTGGACACTTCACTAGCTTCTCACAATACAAGACAATTTTTTCCTTATATAAACTGAATATTCTCTGAACCAAGAAAATAAAACACTTTTACTATCTATTCATAAGAATTCTTTTTGACGTACAGCCTCAGAGTCTATCTCCCAGGAGACGATAGGAAAAGTTAACATAAGCACTTCCACAATTGTAGAAAACTTTCTTGCGTGGAAGATTGAATATAATCGTAACACTCAACCAACTTGTCACAACACACGAAAATTATATAAACAGGAAATTCTGTACAAATTTTCTTTGATTCTTGAACCATAAAAATACAACACTTTCACTAGCTTCTCATCAGGATCCCTTTCCACGAATAGCCTGAGAGTCTACCTCCCAGGAGACGATAGGAAAAGTTATGAATTATTCATAAACACTTAAACAACTTAGAAACTTTCATGCATGAGCGATGCATATTCTTGACACTTCACTAGCTTCTCACAATACAAGACAATTTTTTCCTTATATAAACTGAATATTCTCTGAACCAAGAAAATAAAACACTTTTACTATCTATTCATAAGAATTCTTTTCGACGTACAGCCTCAGAGTCTATCTCCCAGGAGACGATAGGAAAAGTTAACATAAGCATTTCCACAATTGTAGAAACTTTCTTGCGTGGAGGATTGAATATAATCGTAACAATCAACCAACTTGTCACATCACAAGAAAATTATATAAACAGGAAATTCTGTATAAATTTTCTTTGATTCTGGGACGATGAAAATACAACACTTTCACTAGCTTCTCATCAGGATCCCTTTCGACGAATAGCCTGAGAGTCTACCTCCCAGGAGACGATAGGAAAAGTTATGATTTATTCATATACACTTAAACAACTTAGAAACTTTCATGCATGAGCGATGCATATTCTTGACACTTCACTAGCTTCTCACAATACAAGACAATTTTTTCCTTATACTGAATATTCTCTATGTTAAAACTTTCTTCGATTCTTGAACCAAGACAATAAAACACACTAGCTATTTGTAAGGATCCCTTTCGATGTATAGCCTGAGAGTCTATCTCTCAGGAGACGATAGGAACATTTAATAATTGTTCATAAGCACTTCCACAATTGTAGAAACTTTCTGCGTGGAAGATTGAATATAATCCTAACACTTAACCAACTTGTCACATCACAAGAAAATTATATATACTGGAAATTCTGTATAAAGTTTCTTTGATTCTGGGACGATGAAAATACAACACTTTCACTAGTTTCTCATCAGGATCCCTTTCGACGAATAGCCTGAGAGTCTACCTCCCAGGAGACGATAGGAAAAGTTATGAATTATTCATATACACTTAAACAACTTAGAAACTTTCATGCATGAGCGATGCATATTCTTGACACTTCACTAGCTTCTCACAATACAAGACAATTTTTTCCTTATACTGAATACTCTCTATGTTAAAACTTTCTTCGATTCTTGAACCAAGACAATAAAACACACTAGCTATTTGTAAGGATCTCTTTCGATGTATAGCCTGAGAGTCTATCTCCCAGGAGACGATAGG
>JACCIB010000895.1:0-72886 GCA_018906965.1 Philotrypesis tridentata
CAAATCGAAATTTCGGCGGTTGGAACGCCGAAAACAGGCGTCGGGTGGAGTTTTTGCCGAATAATAGCAACAATGACAATAATAATATTAACAATGGTAACAGCAAAAATAATAGAAGCAATAATTCATATGGACCCAGGGGGGGCCAACCTAATATAAGATTACCCCATAATAAATTAAATAAAGATTGCTATTATTGCGGAAAAACGGGCCAATGCAAAGAGATGTATAAGCGCCAACGCGAAGCTCGCGCTAACAATCAAGGGCAGGGAAACGAGAGTGCTCTTTCGCGGGAGGGCGCCCCGAGGGAGTCAAATACAGGAGGACGCCCGGGAGTTCCGCGACAGGGGCCCATACCATTGCCGGATCGAGTCAATAAATCTTAGTCGAATAAGCGCATCCCCAACGATTAAGATCGATGCCGGAGGTTTTCGAAGGCCACTGGTATTCATGTTGGATACCGGCGCGGCAATTAACCTAGTGCGTGAGTCGGAGGTAGCGCCCTATGTTAAAATTGACAAGCGAGAGTACATAAAGTTAAAAGGGATAACCAAGGGATACATCGGTACACTCGGCAAAATAACAATTGATTTTAATGATATTATTACAGAGTTCCATTTGGTGGAAGATAATTTCCCAATAATTGAAGCAGGTATTTTGGGTAATGAATTTTTTCGCAAAGGTAATGCGAAAATAAATTTCAATGAAGAGTACATTGAAATAAATGGACAAATAATTCCGTTCATGAAAAATCGAGCAGCCATCGAGTCTACAGAGCAACGGGACGCCGTGAGCTCGAGCGCGATGACTGGGAGGGGCACCGAAAAGAGAAAGGTCTCCGAGCGGAATCCCGCGGAGGGGGAACCGAGGACGGACTATGACGAGACAGACCGAAGAGCGGGAGTATACTTGAATCGGGAGAAGCATTCGATAAGCCGATCGCACGAATCAATTGAATATGAGCAAAGCGTAATTACGAAAAATACTAATGCGGAAATTTGTCCGATGAATGAAAATTTTGAGAACGCGAAAGAAACGGTTCGCGAAAATATTGAGGAATTTGTTGAATTCAAGGATGATTTGAATATGAAAGAATTGATTGACGAAAATGCGCGCAAATTTAAGAACGAGATCGCAATCAATGATAAAGTCATGACTAGTAATGAGATTGCAATAAATACGGGAATTGCAATGAAGAATAATATTGAAATTGATAATGAAATTAATGATGAAAATGAAACCTACAATGATGAAACAAATGAAAGGGCCATTGTAGTAAATGTTGTAACTGATATTGAAATTGATAATGAAAATGAAGACTACGATGATGAAATAAATGAAAGGGCCATTGTAGCAAATTATGAAATTGATAATGATAATGAAATTTGTGAAAATAAATCCGAAGATGAAATTCCGGATAAAGATAGAGAAATTGATGAGCTCATAATTGACGATACGATTCAAGGACACGAGACGAACGACATTACGGAGAAACATTTTGTGGGAGCGGAAATATTTGAACATTTATATGGGGATCGTAAAGATGATAAAGCGGATAATTGTTATTTTATTAAAAATTATATTGAAAAAAGTCATATGGATAACCTTTGCTTCAATTATATGGAAATTTCAGGGAAAGATTATTATTCTGCCGAGATGCCAATAGGGATGGACAAGTCTATTTTTAAGATTGAATTATGCAACAATCCCGAAAACCATGAGTACTCGAAGTGAGAAATTAAAATCATTATTGAAATTAGATCATTTGGTGAAAGAGACTCGAGAACCGATTGAAAAATTAATTGAAGAATACGCCGATTGTTTTTATTTAAAAGGCGAACGATTGGGAACAGCCAAAGTCCCAAGCCATCGCATTGTGACTACGGACGATATACCTATATACGAGAAACCGTACCGGCCGGCGCATCTATTAAAGGAGGAGCTCGAGCGGCAGGTAACCGAGTTGCTTGAAAGCGATATAATACGCCCCTCGAACTCGCCCTTTTCATCCCCAGCATTTTTAGTCGCAAAGACGCCCGACAGTAAAGGGAATAAGAGATATCGATTCGTGGTCGATTACCGAAAATTGAATGACAAAACGGTTAAAGATAAATATCCTCTACCGAATATTTGGATATAATTGATCAGTTGGAGGGAGCACGATATTTTTCGGTATTTGATCTAGCGCAGGGATTTTTCCAAATACCCCTACATGAACCCGATCGGTACAAAACAGCGTTTACCACTCCGCAAGGGTTATTTGAATTTAACAAACTCCCAATGGGTCTTTGCAATAGCCCTGCCACGTTCCAGCGAGCCGTTGAGCTAGTATTCAAAGGATTACAAGGGCGTGAAATATTCCTATTCCTAGATGACGCCGTGATCTATGGAAAAAACAATTGAAGAACACAATGAAAAGTTTGAAAAATTTTTGAAAAGGTTGCGAGACGCTAATCTTAAAATGCAGCCTGACAAGTGCAAATTTTTGCAAACCGAAGTGATTTATTTGGGGCACCTGCTAACACCAGAAGGAGTTCGCCCAGATCCGAGAAAAATTGAAGCGGTCAAAAATTTTCCGCGACCCAAAACGCAGAGAAATATACGCGAATTTTTGGGATTAGCGGGTTATTATAGGCGATTTATCGAAGGCTTCTCGAACATCGCAAGACCTTTAAGCAATCTTTTAAAAAAAGAATCGGTTTTTCAATGGTCAGACGAGACCGAAAAGGCTTTTGAAATTTTGAAAAACAAACTTTGCGAAAAGCCAATATTGCAAATTGCTGATTTTTCAAAACCTTTTGTTGTTACAACTGATGCCAGTTTGCACGCCATTGGCGCCATCTTGAGTCAAGGGGACATAGGAAAGGATCGGCCTATAGCCTATGTGTCTCGAGTGTTATCCGATACCGAGAGCCGATACGATTCTTATTCGAGAGAAGCGCTAGCTATTCTCTACGCGGTATCTCAATTTCGACCATATTTATTGGGTCGACATTTCACAATTGTTACAGATTGTAAACCATTGGTGTGGTTTAAGAAATCTACAGATCTGACGACAAAGGTAAGCCGATGGCGAATAAAATTGAACGCATATGATTATGATATTGTGTACAAAAGTGGTAAGAGCAATACCAACGCAGATGCGCTTTCACGAAATCCGGTCACCGACGACAAACCCGAGGAGGAGGAAATCCACGAGAAGCTAGTCTTAGCAGTACAAACCCGTACGAGGGCGGGAAAAATACCGGTTCCTAATTATAGGGACAAAAGACCGAAGAAGGCAAATCGATCACGAGAGGAAATAAACCAAGAAAAATTAATAAAAACAAACGAAGTGAATCGATTGCCACCGTTACCCGAGGCAACTATGGAGCAAGAAAATGACAATGAAAGTGTTGACGAGAACGAAAGTCCACCACTATCAGGCGAAACGAGAGGTGAACCTGTATTCGAGGACACCGTTTGCAACGAGGACGAAATAAGGGAGCAAAGTGATCACGAAGTACGAGGAGAAGAGAAATTTGTGGAATGCAGAGAACAATTATACATGCGAAAAGACAACTACATATATTTCATTGACACAAAAGGTAACCCGTGTGACACAGGAGCAGAACAATTGTTATCGAGAAAATTTTTACCAAAATTTGCAAACCTAGAGTCAGGCGAAATCAAGTGCACTACAAGAAATAATCGGCAACTTTTCGCAGCAGTAATAAGGAGCACAACATCCGCAAGTACTACAGAAATTCGAAAGAATTTGATTGATACCTTTGAAGTATTGAAAGCATTGATAATAAAAAAAGGATTACGTTCTGTGAGTATAGCAAAAAGTCATAACGTTGAAAACGTAGAATGGAAGGAAATAGTACAACTAATGCGTAAAGCTCTGGAGAATGTGCAAATAAAGATCATAATCTGCCTGGGTATAATCAAATACATCGAAGAGCAAGATCGAAGCAAAATCATTAAAGAAATGCATTGCACCGCTGTAGGAGGACATCGAGGAGTCACCAAAACATATCGACGAATTAAACAGCGATATTTTTGGGAAAATCTCAAGGAGGACGTGCAAAATTTCATACGTACGTGTGTTACGTGTCAAGTGAAGAAGTTAGTAAGGGTTAAAACAAAACAACCCATGCAAATCACCGATACTCCACACTCACCTATGGAAAAAGTAAGTCTCGATATTGTTGGACCATTTCCAGTAACAGAAAATGGCCACAACAATATATTAACAATACAGTGTAATTTTTCAAAATATTGTATGGCAATACCTTTGAAAGATGCAACAGCAATGTCAGTAGCCGATGCATTTGTCAGAAGATTCATATGCATTTTTGGAGCCCCAGTGACAATTCTAACCGATCAAGGAAGCAACTTTATGTCAAAATTATTGCAGAGAGTTGCAAAAAGGTTCAAGATTAAGCAAGTAAAAACGACAGCTTACCATCCACAGGCTAATGGTTCGCTAGAACGCTCACATCATGCATTAGCGGAATATTTGAAAACAATTATGACCAATGAATCGTGGGACGAATTATTGGAACTTGCAACTCTATGCTACAACACAGTTCCACACGAAGGTCATTCTTTTACTCCGTACGAGTTAGTATTCGGGAAAATGGCCCGATTACCCTCTAGTGATCCACTAGAAAAAGAGGATCAACCCCCAACTTACAATGATTAGGTTACAAATCTTAATCAAAAGTTATATGATTTGCAACGAATTGCCAGAGAAAAATTAATTGATTCAAAAATCAAGTCCAAATATTACTATGACCGCAAGGTCAATCCGCAAGAGTTTAGAATAGGCGACAATGTGTGGCTGTTGAAAGGAGGCAAACAATACAAACTAGGAGATCAGTACGAAGGTCCATATACCGTCCTGGACATCTTCAATGGACAGCGCAATATCAAAATACAAATGAAAAATAAAAAAATAAAAACAGTCAACGCCAATAGACTCCGAATTTCGCATATCGAACCATCGCAAAATTAGGAATTTATCACCTACAAATTTTCCTATAATCAATAATAAATTTTTATATATATTGCCACAAGTATCAAGGTGAAGGGAAACAAATATAAAGCAAAAAAATTTATACTTAGAAAAAAAATATATAGCTATACGATATAAAGGGAAAAGGAACTTCCAAAGGAAGGAATAGTAAGAATAGGGTAATGATGTTAAATGAAATCTTTTATACTATAAAACTAACAATAAAAAAAAGGGGAAAATGCAAAATTTGAGGAATTTCTTGTTTAAAGTAAAAGTTTATTCTCTAATCTTAAAAAAAATTTTCACGAAAATTTTTTTTTTTTCTTTCTTTTGAGAAGTTTTGATTTGTTTTTGAACGAATACTGTAATGACATTACGATACGTCGCGATGGGACGGGCGACGAATTTTCGGGCCGAGAGGGAACTGTTGCTCTGGTCGAGTGAAAGGCTGGAGATGCGAATGAGAGAAAAATTACTTAGAACTAACAAACACTACATTTTTCTAACACTATTATTAAGAAAATATATGTACTTACCATGAATTTATTTACAAACTTTGTTTATTGCAGAATAAGAAGAAATACGTATATATATATATTTATATGAAACACACACATGTTCATACAAGAAAAACCAATTGGTAAAACATATTATTGTAAAATAAAAGAAAATTGATTGAATTCCTTATAAAAATATAATTGTAAACATTTTTTATATCATCGAAAAACAATAAAAGAATGTATTAAGAAATTTTAGAAGAAAAATTTTGCGAATAGATATTTGTAAACTTTATTAACAAAATAAATGTTTATACTTGAAAAAGTACCTTATAAACAATTGTAAATGAACAACGGGGAAGTTATGAGATACTACTCTTTGTTCATAAATTCAGGAGAACACATCATTACACCCTATGCATACACACATATATACACACAAGTACACTTCGTGTAATCGACTCGAGTTGTACTCTCGTCTTTTTATAAGGGCGGAAGTGTAATGAAATAAACAAATTTCATTACGGAAGAAATACAAGCACGTGAACAGATACGCAACAACGAGGAAAAATCACGACTATTGCGCACTAGCCGAAAAACTCGAAGAGACCTCGAGAATAGGAATTGCCCTTAATGCAGCACACAACACGGGCAGGTAATACGTAGATGCGGAAGGCCGACGCCTTGAGGAAATCAAGAGTGGAAGATTGAAGAAAAGCGTAAACAAGTGTCATCATCGATAGAGAAGCGCCGAGAAAAACCTTCGACGGTGACTTAATTAGGCGTGGCAGCGGAAAGTGAGAGGGCCCAGTGCCAAAAATCACCTACCTGCTTAAATAGCGAAGATAAGCGGCGGCGCGGTCACTAAGTTCACAGACCGAAAACTGATCAGTACGATCGATTGACCGCAAGTGCGTGATCTCTATATACGCAGACACAAAAAGTCGACAAGTACTCGAACCTGTATAATTGTATTCTTTTGAACGCGCGCAGAAAACACGAAAAGCAGTAGTGCGCGAGTCTTTCGTAATCAAGTAAACGGAGAAGACATTCCGTTCGAGAAATAAAAGAGAGAGAGAGAGAGAGTGATAGATACGGAGCATAGAACGGACCGACCGAATACCTGTAAAAAGGCCCAGACGCGGCGGCGCCGTATACTCTCTCTCTACGAAGGAAGACCCTCACAGCGGGAGATTACCGAGCGGCAGCATCCAGCATCGACTTCTACATATACATAGATATAGATATACACGTACACATACAACACACCGAGAGTAGCAAGGTACTTTTTCTCTTCCTAAAATATCTGAGTCTTTCATTTCTATACTGGTCTCGTATTTTCCGACCCCTCACCCGGTAATGCGATCATACAACGATCGCAAAGCAAGGGGCAATTATTACTAAATTCATGTTCATTAAATAAATGAATAAATATATACATATATACTTTTCACATAACGTATATCAGAGTCCTTTATTTATTTCCCTTGGAACCATCGCGAATTAAGAAGTTGTATATACATGTTCAGACGTAACAGTATAACGCTTAGTCTGCGTTTCGTAAGCTCAGCGTGATCTGATTTCTTACTTTTGAAAGTGTGACAATCAACGAAACCCATGAAATTGACATAATCGATGTTGTAATTTGAAATTTTGTAATGCTAGTGTTTAAAAATCATCGTGTATTCATCTGATTAACATTTCGCTCAAATAGTAAAAAGAGGATTAAAAAAACAACGTCGTAAGACGTTACATAGGCATAAGCTGCTATGATACTTTAACAGCCCTCCTCGCAGCCCTCGCTCCCTCCTGCACAACATATGGTGCTACACGTGCCGTCGTTCTCGGCTATATCCCTTTTTACTTTTCCCGTACAATCAATAATATTCGAAAATTCAGTAAAATTAAAAAATGTTTCGAAAAGAGGGGTATCAAATAAATATTATAATAAACATTATAATTATAATTTATTATTAATAAATTAATTTAAGAAAAAATTTATTATTATTTAAATACAAGCATTAATACAATATAATATATTATAATTATAGGAGGTAATTTGTTATTAACAAATTAATTATTAAAAAAAATTTATTTCTAAAGAATAAAGCTAAACTTTAATCATTACATATATTGCAACAAATATTATAATTATATGAAGTAATTTGTTGTTAATAAGTATTGCAAAAAAATTTTTTATTTTAAATGACTAAACAAAACGTTAATAATAATTATGCAAATCACAAAAGATTTGGAAATTAATTTTTTCTACTTAAAAAAAATATGAAAAATATGATTTTTACGAAGACTTTAAGAAGTAAGATTTCGGGCTTCGAAAACTTGCATCTGAAAATTGAAAATCTTATTTCAAAACATAGCGCACGGTAAAAAACGTCATAAATCAGTTAATATTGACCACATCTTGCTCTTTCTTTTTTTAATTTGAGGTAGAAAGACTAGAAAATCAGTTTGGTTGAATCGGCATTCCTCTGTATACTGTAGTTTATTTGCAAATCCAAAAAAAAATCACGTTGTCGACGAATTCATGGTTTTGTTCGATTTGCAAATAAACTAAAGTATATAGAAGCATGCCGATTCGACCAAATTTATTTTCTAGTCTTTCTACCTCAAATTAAAAAAAGAAAAAGCAAGCTATGATGAAATTCACCCGATTTATGGCTATTTTTACCGAGCGCTACGTTTTGAAACAAGTAAAACAGTTTCCGATGGAAGTATTCGAAGCTAAAAATCTTACTTCAAAACGCGGTACTCGGAAAAAAATACCGTAAATCAGTCAATAATTACCATATTCTACTCTTTCTTTTTTTAGTTTGAGGTAGAAAGACTAGAAAATAAGTTTAGTCCAACCGCCATCCTTCTATATACTTTAGTTTATTTACAAATGGAAAAAATCACGTTATCGACGGTTTCATGGTTTTTTTCGATTTGCAAATAAACTAAAGTATATAGAAGGATGGCGATTGGACCAAACTTATTTTCTAGTCTTTCTACCTCAAATTAAAAAAAGAAAGAGTAGAATATGGTAATTATTGACTGATTTACGGTATTTTTTTTTCGAGTACCGCGTTTTGAAGTAAGATTTTCGGCTTCGAATACTTCCATCGGAAAACTGAAAATCTTATTTCAAAACGTAGTGTTCGGTAAAAATAGCCATAAATCAGTCCAATTTGATCATATCTTAATCATATGAAGTAATTATATGAAGTAAGTTAAAATAACATTTTTTTACAATTAATTTATTAATAACAAATTATTGTTATTAATAAATTAATTGCAAAAAAATGTTATTTTAACGAATTTAATAAAACAATGTTTAACTTCATCTAGTTTACAATACTTTATTTTTAAATATAAAATCTCCTACTGTTTTTTTCAAAGAATCACGATTGCAATTTTTAAAAAGATTTCTTTGCTTTTCGGCGATCTGCATTATGTTCTGCCTAACATTTTCCTTTTTACTTAAAAAACAATTGTATTAAGAGGCAAGTTGTACACCTCTTTCTGCGTGGTCGTTAACCACTTCTAGAGCTTGTACAACTTCTTTAGCTTCTCTAAAATCCTCTCTGGTTTCCCAATGTTGGGGATAAACATTTAAGAAGCTAGTTTCAATTTATTGAAAAAATTAATAGTTTGACCACTTGCAAACTTATCCAAAGATAAGTCATCAACTCCATATTTTTCCAATAAATTGAAATCTGCTTTGAGTGACAGTTTATCGTCCTTTAAGAGACCTGAGTTAATCGCATTGCAAATGAGAATTTTGCATTCTCGACACACTTCATCATCAAAGAGAGTTAATGCGATTAACTCTTCTCCTAGGTACCATAAATGCTTTCTGAATTTTTTAAACACAGCTTCAGAAATATTTTTGTTGATACTACTGAACTTCACTGTGTCTTTTAAAAATTGCAGATCTATCCTTGGTGCGATTTCCGGAATATTGGTTTTAAACCAGGCCTTTTGATACACTAAAGTAATAAAAAGGTACATATTCCGGAAACCGACCAATTCATTCGATGTTAATTTAAACTGCTGTCTAAATAAAAATATTTTAAGCGAATAAATCGCTTTCGCCATCCAGCGAGCGTAATGAATGGTGATAAGGGCCTTGAATTTAGAACCCCCTTCCAATTTCCCTCCTAGAAATATGACTATAAGCTCCAAAAACTCCTTATAGTCACCTCTAGAAAATGGAGTCTGAAAAAAATAAGTTTTTTATTGTATTAAATAGTAAATTAATTTTCAAGTAACTGTATAATTGTGTATATTATGCTTTTTACCTGAAGCTGTTGCCTTGCAGAATCAAGAAGATTTTGCGCGTCGTTTTTGACGTGTTCAAAAACTTCGGCATCTTCCATTCCTGACGTGAAGTTTTCCGTATTAATACGGTGCAACCCCTGCTGAAATCTCTTAAAAATCTGTACATCTGGACCAGCAGATGTACAGTTTAAGGCTTGTTCAAAAGCTGATTTCAGTGAGAGCTCGTAGACATGATGCCTACAAGCACAATGTAAAAGCTTGCGTCCTAACTCATTTTCAATTAAGACGCAAGCTCCACCTGTGGCCCCAGTATTAGATGCGGTCGTATCAAAGATGAGGCCGTATACTTTATGTGCGACGTCCCATTCTTTGAGCAGTTTTACGACTGCTTTTGCCTGCTCTTCTCCTGTTCCCCTTGATATTTTAGGAACACCAATCATCTGCTTGGTGTCCTTGCTCGTACAAAACACTGGAAGTCGCTCAATCTTCCCGTATTTGTCGTCAGGTTCTTGAAATTGTTTGCCATCCCAATGCACAAAAAGACGCAAAGCATGTTGTTCTACAAAGCTATCTTTTATGTCTTTTGAGAGGCTTTCTCGATGCCGCAATCGTGATAGGCGAATCGATTGTGGACTTACAAACAATTCATCGATATCTATTCCAAGGTTATGGGCCATCGCTACGTAAATCAGAGAAGCATCCCGATTACTTACTCTTGCCCGATCAAGCGCAAGAGTAAGATCACCCGTTACGATCTTTCTCTTTTTTGGCGCACTCGAACGCTCGGGAATCGAAAAATCATCATCGTCTTCTTCAGAGTACCATTCGAAGGTCTTATTTATAGAGTCAAGATCATCCTCGGGAAGCATGCAGTCCATCAAATTAAATGATTTGACAGAGTGCTTAGTTCTCCGAGCACCTGGAAAGAAAATTATTGTAGAACGAAAGTATTATTTAGTGTTATGATTGCGAGAAAAGAAACCGAAATTCATACTTCAAAACGCGCTACTCGGAAAAAAATACCGTAAATCAGTCAATAATTGCCATATTCTACTCTTTCTTTTTTTAATTTGAGGCAGAAAGACTAGAAAATAAGTTTAGTCGAATCGGCATCCCTCTCTATACAGTAGTTTATTTGCAAATCCAAAAAAAAATCACGTTGTCGACGAATTCATGGTTTTGTTCGATTTGCAAATAAACTAAAGTATATAGAAGCATGCCGATTCGACCAAATTTTTTTTCTGGTCTTTCAGCCTCAAATTAAAAAAAGAAAGAGTAGAATATGGTAATTATAGACTGATTTACGGTATTTTTTTCCGAGTACCGCGTTTTGAAGTATAATTTTCAGTCGGAAATGGTAGAAATAGAGTAGATAAATTATTAGTAAATTTATTGAGTGCTTACTTCCTCTAAGCCTTTCTTTGTCGGTTAATTCTCTGAAATCAGCAGTGTCGATGATTGTTTTGAGATTCCCGCTTCTATCTTGTCGTTGGGCCATCAGAAAATCCAAAGCGCCCTTGTCCTCCATTTCGTTAGCTTTGGCGCCGTTGGAAATATCAAATAATTAGTCCAGTTTACAGGCAAAGTTGCTTTGTTTTATGGACTACACTTTTGCTGTTCAGATGTTTTATTGCCAGCTGGTGTTCACGATGAATATTTTCCAATTTATTAATGGAAGCAGATTCATTGTGTGTGGGAATCCCTGCATGCTCCCAAAAAATAGCAACTTTTCTTATCGCTATAGTTGCAGATTCTCGATGAGGTTGTTTACCATTTCTTAAGTGATCGTAATATATCTGCAGCACTTCACGATTGGACGGTAGTTTGGAGCCCCGGAGATCTTCTTGTGTATGTCCAACTATAGCAATTTCTTGAGGAATGGAAAAACTATGCGTCTCTTCGAGCCAAGTAACTTTATTACTGCCAAACGTTTCGGGATGTATTAATCCCCTCATCAGTGGCTAAATTAAATAAGTACAAAAATTGAAATTATAACAAAAATTACAGAAAATTTAAATTTTACAAAATTACTATAATAGAATTACAAATATAATAATAATTACAATAGACAAGGTATATAATTTAAAATTTACCAGAAATTAGAAACGAACGCCGTCTTCATGATCGACGAACAGTAAAAGCAATCGCAAACGGATCTAATGAAAGCAATATTATAAATAAGCTAATGAATTTATACACTAATTACAAAAGAAATAATAATCTAACAGACTTACGGAACTGTGACTCGATGTTCCTTACAAACTAATCATGCCGGTGCCACTAGGTGGTAAAGCGGCACCGGCCGAGGCGGGAAGTCAACTAAGATCTCGCGACAAAAATCGACCTTTTAACCATCTCAATACATCCACCAAAACAGATATTCATACACAAAAATATAAAAGTGTGCAAAATATAGCGGCCACAGATACCCAAGTTCGCTCGGTGTATTAGGAGCGCATGACGTCATAGAGGCGGCATATACTAATACTCAGATAGTAGAGCGGGGAGGCCGAGCCGCTACGCGTGAAGCGCTCCTGCCATGACTATATTACTATATAGTATACAGTATGGCCAGTGCGTTGCCACGGCAACCCGGACTCTCAGACCTCCCACTGGGCTGTACCGCTCCGACTCGCCGGCCAATCACTATCGAACACGTGTTGACCGAGTTGAAGAGAGCACGAAGCGGTATGCCAAATATGGCATACCGCTTCGTGCATGATTAGTTTGTAAGGAACATCGAGTCACAGTTCCGTAAGTCTGTTAGATTATTATTTCTTTTGTAATTAGTGTATAAATTCATTAGCTTATTTATAATATTGCTTTCATTAGATCCGTTTGCGATTGCTTTTACTGTTCGTCGATCATGAAGACGGCGTTCGTTTCTAATTTCTGGTAAATTTTAAATTATATACCTTGTCTATTGTAATTATTATTATATTTGTAATTCTATTATAGTAATTTTGTAAAATTTAAATTTTCTGTAATTTTTGTTATAATTTCAATTTTTGTACTTATTTAATTTAGCCACTGATGAGGGGATTAATACATCCCGAAACGTTTGGCAGTAATAAAGTTACTTGGCTCGAAGAGACGCATAGTTTTTCCATTCCTCAAAACTTCCACCATCGAGCGATAGCGTCATTATTTATAATTATAGCAATTTCTGTTGTTGCTCGTGAGTTTGGCATGTTAATTCTTCAATGTCAAAACCACTTAATTCAACACTTTTGCCGTTATTAACTGCGAACTTAACTGTGGAACTGTGTAACTGCGGAAGTCAGCGCTGGAGGTAGGAAGTGCACTGCTTCGCTGTTGCAAGTAAAATGACAGTTCTGCAAACCTCTCTCAGTTGCTCGTGTCATTTGCTGTTTACTTGCACCGAAAATGAGGGGCGTACCTTCGACCTTCGTTACTTTTAGAGAAAGAGAGAGAGAGAGAGAGAGAGAGAGAGAGAGAGAGAGAGAGAGAGAGAGAGAGAGAGAGAGAGAGAGAGAGAGAGAGGGAGAGAGAGAGGGAGAGAGAGAGAGAGAGAGAGAGAGAGGGAGAGAGAGAGAGAGAGAATGAATGACGTGCTTTCCTTCTTATTGAAATATTCCGTGACGTCACGATGTGAATTTCGATGTGAGCATTGGTATATCTATATAGTATACAGTAAGAACTACGAGTAGCCAAGGCTTAAGAAAACCCTTGAGTGCGCGTGAGAAGCATAGAAAAGTGCATAAGTGCGACAGAGATAGACTGTCCCCTTAAAGTTTCTCTCGTTTGTTTTGCACGGGCTGGCGATGGGTCTGTCGTCGGCCTAATCTCGAAGGTTATGGACGAAGGGACGGAAGAAAGAAAATTGAGGAAGAGAAAGTTTGTCTCTGTCGTACCTGGTCGTACGTACACATTCGCCTATGCTTCTCACTCGCACTCACGGGTCGTGCTATGTCTCGTATCCGCGGAGTTCTTACTGTGCTGTCGGGGTCGGAAGCAGCCAGGGAGAGAGTCCCATAGCGGGAGGTCCCGAAAAGCCGGACCCTATCATAAAATTTAACGAGTATTTATGCCGAGGATAATGATGCTTATTATTTCGTTGCACTGCTCATAACTTTCATCAGTAGCGTTGCTACACTAGGTCACAGATCTTTGCAATCGCTTGGGAGCTATTAAATATTATTCGATTTGAAAAATTCAAAATCTGTTGTACTCGTACTGAGCCTCCCCACCGCTACGGCTTTTGCCATTTGAAATTCGCACTATAGGACATGGAACTGGGCAGCCTAATATATATATAAGAGCTGTACTCTCGTAAATTTTCAGCCCGATTGGTCGAAAATTGACTGATATATTGCTGGTTACAATTTTTGCGATGGTAAAACTATAAGGCATTCCTGCGTAATCGATACATTTTTAAAAACCACGGACGGTACCTATGTTTTTTTCGAGGAGCACGTTGCGCTCCCGAAATCTTGCCAACTTTTGAGCCTACCTCTATAGAGATAATAGCTCGGGGTCTGGCCTGACGAAATTAAAACGGGAGAATCCAAGCGGCTAACGCCTGATGGTTTCTCTTACGTTTTAATTTCTATTTAAACACAACGGCACGGGTGACTCGAATTTGAGTAGTTTCGAACTTGAGAATACACGGTACGAGACCAGAAATTCTCAAGTTGAATACTACTTTTATTTTAGACTGTTTAACGGTTCCCGGATGCCTTTACAATAAACCACTGGCAATGGTTTCTATCGCGTTAGAAAAAAAGGTAGGTTCGCGAGAGCTAGTTCCTCTAAAATAAAAGAAGGAGACACTCAAAAGAATATATATTCAGTGAACTTACATCTCTCTCTCTCTCTCTCTCTCTCTCTCTCTCTCTCTCTCTCTCTCTCTCTCTCTCTCTCTCTGTATATATTGAATTGGGGGTTTATGAGTAGTGATATATATATATATATATATATATATATATATATATATATATCACTACTATATATATACACACATACACACATATAAAAGACATTTTTTTCACTTTTGCGATTATCGGTCAATTGTTCAACTGGGAGCTCTTTATGTTTAATTTTGCATGTATTTTTAACCAAATTATTTTGGCACAAGCTTATCTCAATCATATAAGTCCTAATCCATCCAAATTTTTTTGTAAACTTTACCTATGATAACAAAGTGCCAGTATAGAATTGGGCTTGATCGCATGTATACAAAAAAGATGCAGGTATTTTTTCGATTCTTCAAAAACGGTTTTTTGGATGTAACTGAAATTATAAGCATTTTACAGAAAAAAATTAAATAGGAATGTTGGAGATCTTCGAAAGATACAACTTTATTATCTTGAAAAGAAAACTCGAAAATGCTTACAATTCAAATTAACAAGCCAAAATCGAATTTTACATTAAATTAACATTGAAAAAAATGGTTTTTGTCAAATTATAATCATTTCACACAAAAAAGTTAAATGTAAAAGGTGTAGATCACAAAAAAATAAAGCTTTTTCTTATCGATATCAACCCTCGAAAATGCTTACAGTTCAAATTAACTAGCTAAAATCGAACTTTCACATGAAAATAATTCGTTTTTCATAAAAAAACTTTTTACACATACGTTTTACATACAAACCTTCAACATAAAAGTTGTATATATTTAAAAAATACAAACTTTGACTGTAATAATTATACGTTCAGAATGATTCAATAGGTTGAAAACCCCAAAACTGATTCTTTAAAGAAAAATTTCAGTTGGTCTTGATTCTCTCTGCAAAATTAAGGAGTTATGACAGGATTAAAACCTGAGCAAAAAAGAAAATGTCTTAGTGCTGTAAAAAATTAACGTGTACATGTGCTCTAAAAACTATATTTCCCCTCAATATATAAGACTATACGTCACTTTTATGCATTGCAAATAAGCATTAAGTGAGTACAATCCTTGAAAACAATGAAAGGTATTTAATTACCAAAAATCATGACCTTCAGAAACCTATTCCGAAGATTTCTATAAAATTTCAGTCCAATTGGTCCACTCGTTGCTGAGAAAACCTGCGGCAAGTGGAAAAATATTATGAAAAAACTAAACTGAGTAAAAGGCATTTGAAGTTTATGATGTAAATCATATAAATAAACTGAATGTAAATCATATGCATAATAATGTATTTTGTATTTTGTAGTGTATTTGATGATACGTGTACATCATGGTGGTTGATAATAGTATTTTAGAAGCTGAAAATAAAATAAAAATTAGCATCATATTAAACTAATGATTACAGTTATTTACAATACTTGCCATTATTTAATACACTTTAAGTTCTTAGAAAGCATGCTAAATTCCACTCCATACAGTCAATATAATGATCCCATCTTGCTGCCTTCCACCCGCATACCTAAAATCAACAAATAAACAAAGAAAAAGCTCTTTACGAATAAATTATTAATACTTATTTGTTTCCAATACTCATAATAATAATTGCTGAATAATTGCTGTACTCTGTAGAAGCTGGAAGCTCTTGTACTAAAAGCACCATTGATGAGGTTATAAACACTGGTAGTTACAGCAGCTAGCAGACAAATTGCACTGATCTATATAGTGCCTTGCGAGTTGAATGAAAAACAGCTGTTTGACTGCTTCACATAAAATTCTACTGTACCGATCATATAGAGTGCGTTCACAGTGAGGTAATTTCCTTGCCAAATTTGAATGTATGTATAGAATACATGAGGTACAATGCGGCATAATGCAGAGCAAAACAGTTTTTAAATATATCACCTGTATCACACATTGTACTTGATGTGTTTGCATTGGGGGTAGAATTAAGACCTATTCGAAATTCCATCGATTTTCTTTCTAAAATCAATCGAGGTGTCCAGAGGGATATGTCAAAATTTCACCGCGGTTAAAATTTTAATCCGGGTTTATCCGCGATCTCATTAGAAGTTCGACTTACGGATAGGCAGACATAGTTTTAATTTCAATCGAGTTGTGGCCAATGTTATGCCGAGAGCTTCGTAAGCGTTACTGAGATGTAGCTTCAGTCTTGTATAATATGTCTTGTAACATCCAAATGTAGTCTCGATTCTACCCAGATGTCGCGCCGGATGTAATCGAGTTGCGTTCCCAGTTAGATCTAAATACGCTCCAGGTTCGATCGAGGTACACTCCAGGTGCGATCGAAATAGACTCCAGGAGCGATCCAGGTGTAGTCTGGGTGGGAACGATGGAACGCAGAATTTAGTTAGCGGTGTTGTGTATGCGCCATGCGGTGGAGGCACGAGACACTGAAGCATGTGTGCCGGTATAACACTGCAGGCATTCGTAGCGTAGGACTGTTCTGTGTCCAGAAGTACTTATAATATTGCGTTTGCGGTGGGCTTTTCAATTGAAAATAGCGCAAACAAGTTTCTCAAAAATTACATCGTACATGTTACTTCGATGAAGTCTGGTAAGTAAGAGTTAATATTGAAAGACGGTTATATAAGTATAATAAAAAAAATAACAAAGATAAAACGAATAAATAAAATAAATTTATTTAAAAAAATCATTACAAATGGTAATTATTATAATTTGTGTAATGCAAGAAGAGCTGCCACTCGATTTTCTCTTTCTCGCAGTATCACCATGGGATCAATGCTGTTGCTGTTTTTGGTACCTATTTCATTGCATCCCTTCAACTGCATTTCTTCATATGCTTTATTATAGTCTTGCTGATAATTAATAAATTCACTATCTATCTTGCTCATATTGTTGTTAATATTTAAAGAGTTAATTGTTCTATTAGTCATTAAATCCTTATACATATTAAAAAAATTTTCTTTGCGAATTTGCTTAATATCTTCAACTTTGGAAGCATAAACATAAACAATTTCATCAAGCGATGAAGAAGAGACGGATAAGTAAGAATTAAGCTTCTTGCGTTTTTGTAGAGAAGTAATTATAGAATCGTAAGTAGCAGAATTTTTTGAAGAACTTGACAAGACAGAATTGTTTTGAACTAATACATTCTTTGAGATTTCACTATTCGTTGGTAATGTGCAGCCGTTTATTTTTTGACATTGTCGATAATGTTCAAAAGTCAAATTTTTTTTCATATAAACCATTTTGCTCCATTCAGCGAATTAATTCTCCACCATCGAATCATTTATATTTCAATCATTCTCATCATCACTTGTATCTGTCAAAGTGATCATCATAGTATTGTTCTAAAATAACAAACAAAATAAAAAATAATACTTTTCAACATAAATTAATTTCATATGAATAAAAAAATTTATGTTTTGGTTTATGCTGGCTACAATAGCCTTCAGTGGAATGTTTCATACTTGATCAACAAATGCTCGAGCATGACTAGGTGGGCATTCAGTAGATCCAATAGGACTAACATTTGACAAACCAAAAGCTATTGCTTGAGCAGGTACAGTTGAAAACCGTTTATGCAAAACTACACATCATGTGGATGATACGTAGACATAGTTCCATAGTCATAAAACATTATCTGAAAAACATTATTTTATAATCATTAATAAAATCTTATTAATTACTGAAGCCAAACAATGCACAAAATAATTAAAAAATATATTTACCACAACGTATACAGTAGGTTACTTATTGACTATACCTCTATGCCAAATGTTGGCATAAACGCAAGCAATGTTCAATCCAGTTTGTAACACAACTTGTGGGACTCTAAAAGAATCTAAATCTCGGAATCTGTAGAATTCATTGAAAGAAAACATTTTCATAATGAAATAAAAGAAGTCTCAAACCAAATTTTATTTAATAATCACACATAAAGAAGCTTACTCCAATTCATTCATCATGGCATTAAATTTCTTCTTGTTTTCGCGTAATGTTACCCAGAAGAATGATGGTGTAAATAGTTCAGAAATATTAACTTCAATGTACTCCATGGTACTTAAAGTTAATACACTTATAATATCTACAGTTTCATTGGACTTCATAACACCATTGACATACAGTTTATCAGATGTAGTTGATCTCTGAAAACATCAATTTTTCATTTAAACAAATTTATTATTAGATAATGGCATGTAATGAGTTATCAATCATCTTACCAATTTTATAGAAACTGCTTCTGGATCTTTTGCAACATAATCATTGAAATTATATACTGCGACGTAGCAATAATTTTTGCTGCGTCGTGAACATTATTGCACGGCCAGCTGACTCACTCTCGGCGAGTTGACAGCTCCTGGAGCGGAGCCAGCGCTCGGTGGCGCTCGCAGGAGTTGTCCCTGACCGATCGCGTGCGGAGCGCAGGATGTGAGATCTCCAGTCACACCTGCGCAGCGCGTCGGCGCTCGGGAGGGGGCATGGCAGGAAGCGAGACGGCGGCAGCGCGCAGGCGGTTACATGCATGCAGCTGTATGTAGAGGGGAGAGTGCGAGTATGTGAGCGTGAGCGAGAGAGAGAGAGAGAGTCGGCGCGCGCGGAAGAGAGAAATATGGCAAGAGTGGGAGTCGAGCGTGTGCGAGAGAGAGAGAGAGAGAGAGAGAGAGAGAGAGAGAGAGAGAGAGAGAGAGAGAGAGAGAGAGAGAGAGCGCTTGAATAAGAAAGAGATGGATATATCGGCGCGAAGTTGATACCGTTTGGAACGTCCAGAGAGAGTTTGGGAATGCGTGACTGTGTTGCGTTGTACTGTGGTTAAGGTTATATTGACATCAGTAAGTCATAACGGAGTATAGGGGAATGTATGGGCTAGGAATCTTTGGTGACTCGATATATGTAGTTCTATGATTTACTCGGTGATGATGGAGGATTTGCAAATATCGCGCGGCTTACAGATTATCTATAGGTGGAGCCACCGGATGGATATCGACATGATTGACTGCTTGATCGATATCCATAAAGGGGGCGCGAATTTGCATATTGAGGAAATACATAGAGGTCGATAATCGAGTTCTAAGCCAATGAATAAATTAGGATTTGGAAAAGAGGGCGCTGGGGGAAACTCATAGATAAAGAAATAGATTGGTGGTAGTTCTGATAAACCAATAGGGGATTATTCTAGGAAAAAGGACCAATTGTGTAATTTTGGAGGCCGGGTCTGCGTTTCCGTGAAGAAGGAGGCCGGGTGGGAAAACGCGGCATCCTTCCTCAAGTGAAGCGTCGGTTAGTTAGAGGTTTCTCTCGGCAGTTCTGTATCGTCTCTGGGTCGACATCTTGTTTCTTTTGGTGGAAGTTTGTTGAGACGACTTAAGGATTGTTGCGGCGTTTTTCTTGGCCAGATCTTTCATTGGAGGATTGTTGGATATTTTCTAGAGGAAAAGGGCGTCGAGGAATTGATTATACCGCAGCTATAGAGGAATACTTGGTAAACTACATTCCAGATTTATTTGTTCGTTTATCTGGTCGTCTATTTCGGGAATTAGGTAGTGGAGTAAGAGCGTAGAGGATATTTTCGCGATTATGGGACGGAGCAGTTTTTCTCTGTTTTTGTGGCGGTAATACCGTAGAGGATTTTCGCGATTTACAGGAAACGAGCAGTTTTCCCCTCTGGTTCGATCATTTATCGTAGAGGAAATTTCACGCCCATTTCAGTTGCTGTCAACCATGAGGTCTCGGAGATAGTTATAAGGCCTATGGCCCATGCTTTATTTCGAGTCAGATACTTTGTTTGCATACGTGAATTTGTAAAGAGATAGCCATAATATATTTGTGATTTACTATTTTAAATATTGGTGTTTAATAATTTGTCGACCTGATTACCACCACAGTCCCGCTTCTCACCATTGCAGGAATACCACGAGCCAGAGTGAAGGAAGGAAACCGCGTATCTTAGAAATATTTTGTACACTAACTGGAATCCCCGTGCGGGCGGGAAAATTTCACGTTACAACACAGATGCAAGAGTTTATGGTTGATGATTATGTGAAGAATCACCGCCAGGTTTTTTGGTATTTAGAAGCATCAATCAGTAGTATAATGGTACCATGGAAATTGTAAACAAATATGACCTTGACCTCCGTGAACTCTCGCCCAATGCCACTTTAGTCAAGAACATATTTTTTCACACTCTCCATGGTACCAAAACTACTTGGGAGAGACCCCTCTCCCCCTATTTTTCGCCATTGTGCAGCGAAATGGCCTCTGTAGGGTACTTTGGAGAGAGTTCTGCTCTTCAAAGTCCCACTGTGACCTGACGGGTTTTTCGGCTAGCGCGGGGACTACTGCGCAGTGCCCCGACTTCGTCTTATCAGCGCGCACTCAGGAGAGAAATCTGAGCGGCGGAGTCGATAAGACAACTTCTCACGCTACAGATTTCTGTCCAAATTGCGCACTCATAATGGTCATATTAAATCAGATTTTGTTTTTTAAAATTTATATATATATATATATGTGTGTGTAGGTGATTCTCTGTGAGATCGACCGGCCGAAAAATAGACCTCAATATAACTCTGGGAATTTATTCTAGAGGTTGCCACGAGTTACTCCAAATTTTTTCAGATTTTTTGAATTGATTGTCTTAGAGTTACAGGGGGTCAAAGTTGATAAAATTAGTTTTTTTGCATTTTGTGCTGATTTTCAAAAATTCATAGCTCCTCAGGGAAGCATTTATCACTATAGGGACATATAATAATTTTTTCTTAAAATGTTCTCAATTTTTCAAAAAAAAATACTTTTGAAATCATATATATATGTATTACAAGTCATATGCGTAATTTAAACCTTGAAATTCAAAATTTTCAAGGTACGACCTGTAGGATCCCAACCAAAATTTTTGTAAAAATCGTTTATTTTACTAATAAACTTTCTACGTATGTCCCAACCCATCATACTTGCTCTATTTCTTGCTAAAAATAAAGTTATTACTCATATTTTGCTACATTTGGCAAATAATGATCTACTTCCGCCTTTATAATTATAAATTCATCTGAATTAATTATAGTATGTATAGTAGATATATATATAATACATAATGAGGTGATATTTCTTAATGTAATAGATAATAATTCTATATGTATAGCGACTAAAATCTCGATTAATAGTTAATTTATAAAATAGTACTTACAGCCATAGACGTGTGAGGTGGTTTTAACTTGTTTTCCCGGACCAACTAATTTGAATCACGTGTAACAAACAAAGAATAATTTATTTTAACACAAAGAATTGTGTTCTCTAATTTAAAGTTAATTGAATTAAACATAATAAAAGTATACATATCTGATGTTCAATGAGTCATTCACAGTATCTTCATATACACATGACTTTTGTCCAAGTGGACTTTTACACTTTAAACTTTCTCCAGGCTACAGCTGAGACACTGTTACATACGCGGAGTACGAGTTTTAGAGGGTTTAAGTGCATTTTAATCAATATATTTTATTATAAATTATTGGTCCCGGCGCGTATGAGGTTAGGCAGCTGATAGCAGCAGCAGTAGAACTAAAGCTTCAGATTATACTCAACATAATAGCAAGAAAAGTGGGTTGGCACCAGTTATGGCCTATATGTATGAATTAGACGGCGACAATTTTGAAAGCGCGTGGAATTTAAATGCATTTAGCTGATTGTTTTATTTATTATGATGATTTTGTTTATTTCTTACATTATGAAATAATGGTTGAAACTATACATTGAACTATGCCGAAAATCAAGTAAATATATTCAAATCGCATGCGCTTTCAAAATTGTCGCCGTCTAGTTCATACATATAGGCCATAACTGCGGCCAACCCACTTTTCTTGCTATTATATTGAGTAAACGATGTCCAAATCGTACCCGATTAATGCTGCTTTCAGGCGGTTGAAGCGAAGATCGGGCTTCTTCGTCTTGTGGAAGTGCTTCAGTGCCTCGTGGTCTGTGATGAAGGTGAATTTGCGGCCGTACAGGTAGCATCGGAATTGCTCCTTGGCATATACCATGGCGAGCAGCTCCTTATCGTAGGTCGGGTACCTCAGCTCGCTACCCTTGAGACAGCGCGAAGCGAATGCGCATGGTTGATCGGCGCCCAGCTTGCCCTGACTCAAGTTGCACCCAAGTGCGAAATCGGAACTGTCGACCGTGACGATAAAGGACTGGTCCATATCCGGGGCCTTGAGCACCGGTGGATTCGCCAATCGCAGTCGAAGGGTCTCGAACGCGCTCTGCTTCAAGTCCATGACGGTGATGTAATTGGCTGCCGCCAGGTCCTCGAGGATATCACTGGTGAACGGCAGGGGGTGACAGCTCCCCTCGGTCTCCTCGTTTAATGCGCGGAAGTCAGTCACAAGGCGGAATCGCTTATTCCCTTGAGCGTCCGGCTTCTTGGGGACTATCCAAAGCGCTGAGGAGTAATTAGAGCTGGAGGGCTCGACTATCCCTTGCTCCTGGAGCTTAGCCAGCTCTCTGGCCATGTGCTCCTTTATTGCCGGTGGAAACTGGAAGCGGCCTGTACGTATAGGCTTGCTGGACTTTAGGACAATATCGTGCTGTAGCAGATGCGTTGCCGGCAATGGCTCTCCATTCAGTCCGAAGACACCTGCGAACTCGTCTATCACGTCCCTTACCAGGGCGATTTCTTCTTCGTTACGCTTCTCGAGGTCAGCGAGCTCCAGGATTCTCGCGACTCTCCTTTCTCTTGCCGCGTTATCGGCTTGCAGTGCGGCGTTGAGGCCCTCCACCTCCCTATAGTCGGAGTGCACTTCCTGGCCGCGAGTCAGGCGCCTAATGTCGGCAGTTTCTCCGGTCGTTCCCTCTGTTTAGCCGTTCCCATCCGCCTCACACGAGGGGTTTCCCGAGACTAAGCAACACGGCAGGATCTCAACGACCGGAGTCGGGATCGTCACTTCCTTGCTGCTCGTGATTATGCACTCGGCCATCGCTCGACCGCTTCTGTTTTCGGCTAAACAGTTGCCGAATAGGAGGTCGGGGTGAATATCCTGAGCTGATGACCATTCTCACCCGTGGGGGGATTGATACTTTTTCATCTTCGACGAATGGGAAGGTAAGGTCGCCGTGGCGCAGGCATCTGGCGTCTGCGTCGACGCTGCCGTGTAGTGCCTCGATCACGTCCCAGCACAGGATCCCGTCAGTCTGGATAGGGAACTCGGAGGGCACGATGTGCACGTCGCAAATCATATCATGGATTGCCACGGTCGCGACTCCGATAGTGTGGGCAAGGCCGCTGGTCACCCCACGAATGGTGATTTTATATTGAAAATTAATTGGGACTCCCCTTGCGAGCTTGTCGATTTTAATAATGGAGATGTCCGCTCCGGAATTAACGAAAAACGATGTCCCCAGGAGCAACTGCGGTGATCCTATGTTAACGATAGGCGGCCTACGCCCGGCCGTAAGAAAACGCAGGTGAGCGCAGCATGAGTCCGCGTCTGAGTCATATGGTGACTTCACGATACCGCGGGCTGCCCTTCTTGTTCTGGGCTCTCTTGACGGGGGCGCGCCGAGTGGCTAAGGCGGCGTAACCTTCGTCGAGGTGAGGTTGCAATCTTTCACCTGCAGGTTGAATCGATACCCCACTTCGTGCGCGACGCGGGCGCCGGGCTTGCCCTGTGCAGTGATACGCGTGTCGAGGACAGTAAGGTTGCCGTCGGTCCGCTTGTCTGACTCGTGCAGTCTTTCGATCGTTATGTACCTCGGTGGGTTATCTCGATCGGCGCGACCTAGAATTGGCGACATCTCGTCGGGGGTCCGTGGCTGTTGCACGGGGTTGAGGGGAAGTGGTGGCAGATTCATCTGCTAGGTGTTGGAACCACCCAAGTGCTGGTTCGCCGGCACACCGAACTCGGTGGCGGGCTGCGCTAAAGTGGAGGTGATATGGGTCACCTTATCGTTGGTACTTTTGCCAAAATCGAGAGAATCGGACTTCCGTTCGATCTCGATTAAGCGAGGGTGGCTACCCGTTGCTGCGAGCTCCGTGGACTCGCACTCTTGCGTCCTGATCAGCTTGGTGGTTTGCTGATTGGACCTGCGTGTTGTCCGACGCTCATCGTCTGGGGATTGAGACGAGCGTCGAATTAGTTTAAATGTTTCTCTTCGGCCGCTCCACCCTGCTGATTCTGGTTGCTGCCGACATCTGTACCGTCGTCACCGCGATTGTTGTTACCGTTGTTGTTGTTATTGTTTCGCGGGCCGTTTCCTCGAAACCCGTTGTTATTCTGTTCGGAATCCGGCTGTCTGCGGTCGGTGCGAGGGTTGGTGATGCGGTTCTGCCCCGCATCTCGTACCAACGTTCTACACTCATCGAGCACATGGCTGTGGGCGTTGCAATAATTACAGAAGGCCTTCGGCCGCTGATTGCCGGTTGGCTGGAGGACTCCTTCCGCCTCCTGGGCTGCGGGCTGGCTTGCCTGCGCGCCCTTATCCGTTGCGCCTGCGACGGCTAGCCGGATCTGGGCTATCGGTTTGACCTCTGAGGTTGGTGTCGTATCCAGCCTCGCCCCGAATTTGGCTTCGTGGGCGATCGCGACGTTGAACGCTTCTCCCAGTCTGGCAGGGTGAGTGCAGCGGACCAGGTGGTCTGGCGGGGCGCGAAGACCATACATGAATTGGTCAAGTGCGTCCGCATCTGCCTGCCGCCTACGGGATGCGCGGTCAGACTCAGTTAGATTTGGTGCCGAGTTAATGATGGTAATCATACGGTTATATAGCGCCTCATATTGGCGCCCCTGGTTATCCAGGAAACTACCGCGTCCCTCACGGGACGCTACCGGGGGAGCTCTGCGCCGTTCGCGCTGACCGTTGGCGGAGCTCTCGCCGGGCCCGCGGTCGTCGATAGGACGATCGAGCACTGCGCGGCGCGATCCACGGGGAGGGCTAACGCGTTGTATGCGTTGTTCGCAGCTCCGTGTATCGCGCGCGTTGAAGGCGGGTGGCCCGACCTCGCTATGCCGTCAGTCGCGGTGATAATTGTTATACCGCCGCATTCCATCGGATGGCCCGTCGCGGTCACTCTGGCTGTGGTGCGCCAGGCTTGGCAAACTCGCCCGCGTGAAGCCGGGCTGGCATTCGCGACGCGGTCGCGGTATCGGTGCACTGGCGTTTCCTTCGGCTCTTTGGCCTGTCTGGCTGCCGCGTTCGGGACCCGTATGCTGAGGGGGATAGCGATCGTTTGTCCCATCGGACTAGACTAGACTAGGCTGGTTGGTGCTCCCGGCCCGGGTGCGGGGCTCGTGACGGCCGGTGCGGCGCGAGGTTGGAGGGTGCCCGTGAAGCCTTCCCCGCCGGAGCTCGTGGCTAGCCAGTCTGTACCGGGGTGAGCCCGCGCCATCGCGGGGATTGCGCTCACGCGCTTCGTGTTCGCGTTGCTGTAACCCGTGCCCATGGTCGTCGGCGGCGTGACAAAGAGCTATCTGGCCGCATCCTATTCTGACTCCAGCATTCGCAGGCCTTGCTGGAGGATGGCCGCAGTCTCTGAGGCTGCCGCGTCTTCCTCCGCGAGATATTTGCGGAGCACTTGGCGCACTCTTTCCGCCTCCCATTCGCGGGAGGTAGGCTAGGGTGGTGCCGACAGGCTTGCGTCGCCATTGGGGGCGGGGGTTCTCGATGCCCCTAAGCTAGGGGGGTCGCTTGCAGAGCGCCGATTACCTTCGGAAACCATCCCGCGCCGGAATTGCTCCCTGACACGTATACGTCGCGCGACACATCGACGTTCGCGATCTGCTTGATCTCGACCGGATTGGACACTCCCGCCATGCACATATCGTTTATTTGGCCGCGTGCCAGTTTTGTTATTGGGGTGCTGAGTGCGCCCCAAATATCCGGGACATTGCCCGTGTCCGCCGCCGTGCCCGCCATCAGTCCGTAGATCTGGGATTCTGGGCCGGGGACGAATTTGCTGATAGCTCCAGAGCTCTCGGGAATCTTATTTTTTGGCGGGATTACGAACGTCGCGTTGCTGTTGCCTTCTTCATAGGACGCGTCGCCCTTCCGATGACGTGGTGAGTCGAGACACTCCGACGCGTGCGCCGCGCCTTCTTCGCGCTGCCGAAATCCCGCAAAGCTGCCTTTTACCGCCGCGCTTGCCGCCGTCGGCTTCGCTCTCCGAGTGCCCGGTGCGAGATTTTAAATTCAATACGGACATGGCCTTTGCCAATTTTGTCTTGGTCATGCTTTGGGGCGATGGACTCTCGGATGCAAACCGTATCTGCGCGGTGCTCTCGTGATACGAAATCTACGCGTGACGAGGGGGGGGGGGGCAAGCAATTAACCAGCCGAACTGCACAAAATTTAAAGGCGGACTTACAGTAAGAAAAAGGCTCGGAAATGCATCTTGTTGCGACGTGTTCTGACACTGGTGTTGACTGCTATGGGCGGTGTTGACGTTGAAGGCGATGGGGGATGCTGGCCGTGCTGGTGACCCTGGCTCTCGGTTGATCGACGTCCGACGGTTTGGTGCGACGGTGTGGGTGCTCCTGTATATGCTTCGACGCAAAGCTCGCCGGCGTTTGCGGGAAGGAGCACCAAAAATTCCAACAGCTGTGCTGGGTTGCGAGCGCACCTATGGGCGCTGCTTAAATAAGTTGAGCTCGAGCAGTAGCTTTGAGCCTCGGCGACCTGGGCGATTGGCAAAGTCGGTGATGTGCGTTGTATGGCGTGGTGCTGCGAGAGTGTACTCGCAGACCTCTAGTACCGTGGTGCAGCAGCGTGGCTGTTGCCTCCTCGTAGTTTTTTTTTGGGAGCTGTGTAGAGCCCTTGGTTCGGCTGCACGTAGCTGCGTGTCGACAGGTGAAGACGCTCGTCAGATCCTCCGGATGTGCGGGAGAGATTCACTGTGTCCCTTCGAGGTCGATGCAGTCGATCGGTTGCGATGGTATTGCACCACACTAGTTTGTTTCTGATGTCCCAGGAACATTTCCACCATCACACGCACGCGCACGCGTTGCCGAATTTACCAAGGTACGACACACGCACACTGTCGTCGCGTCGCGTTTCGGGACCCTGAAGGGATGCCAAAAGCTGTAACAGACGCGTAGGTAGGAGTGCGCGAAGGACACGAGACAGGTGTGTACGTTGCGTATAATCTTTATTGAGCTGAAGGGAGAGAAGCTCTGCCCTTGTTCGCGGTCGCCGGTGGTCTGCCTGCGTCGTCTACGAACTGCGGCTCGTCACGCGGCCAAGGTGCAAGCTTGCACTTCTTGGCCGTGGGAAGCTCTCGGCCGGCCTGTTCTCAGCTGACGCTGCGTCTGGTGCAGCGGCAGCTCTGGCTATCGGGCCGGCTGGTCACCTGAACTTTTGCTCGTACGTGACACTTGTAACGTGGCAAAATGTCGCCACGTCACATCGAGAGTCGAGTTGCCGGGGTAAAGCGTCTCAAGGTAGTGTGCATGTGTGACGAATGAAAGGACTAATGGCGTAACGTCTCTTTTCGAGTGACGACGCGAGGAGAGGAGAATTGGCCAAGGAAGGAGAAAATTACGGAGTGCTTCTTCACTCCCGTTCAAGGGCGAGAAGGGAAGAAGGTGAGCTCCGGCGCGACAGAAGCAGCGACAGATCCATACAGGGCGTTGAATTCCGGCTCATCGTAGGTCGTCGGACGCAGATGAGACGGGTCGGTTCTTCCTACGTGAGAGTCTTCTGCAGCACGGCCAGCGTGATGGTTACTTCACCGCGAGAACGTTGGAAGTAATAAAAGGCAGTCTTTGCGCCCTTTGTAACAGGTGTACTCCAGAATCAAGGGCCCAGACAGAAGGAGACGCTGAGAGTTACATTGTACTTCGTAATTCGCGCATAACTTAGGCGTTGCGCGAATTGTCTGTATGTATGTCTGGCTGTTTGCATGTTGCGAGCGTTTGAATTTCGCGGCTATCTCTCCAGCATTAGGGGCTGATCGAGAGTCGTGCGCGCATGCGCCGCGAACGACGATGCGAGGCAAACGCGCCTGCTGCGGCACGAGCGAGCGGGCCGTCGGCCCCATGCGAACCGACCAATAGGAGCGCGAGCCGCTCGGCGTCTTGGGAGAGCGAGAGCGCGAGGCACGCGCCGAGTGCACGAGCCGGCACTCTCCTGCCCCGGCCGCTCCAGCTCGGACGTCACCGCAGTCTACTCCCGTGGGATTCCTTGTGCTATCTCTTATTACTTGTGTTTATTTGCTGATTCCTGGGTTCTGAGGGTCCAGAGGTTTGGTCGCCGAGGATAAGGAACAAAGGTCGGTGTGTTGCTCTGGTATTTAGCTAAGTTTTCCCTCACGGGCTGCTGCGCAGTTCCACGCGCGACCTCGCGTCCCTTTGCCTCGCGAGCGTACGAACACCAGCGAGCGCGGTTATCTTTCAGTGCGGGTGTCTCTTCTTATTTAAGCTTGTGAGTAATTAGTGCGATTCAGGGCGTGTACGTCAGGGGTGTCTACTCCGGGTTGCCTGTCGTGTAGTTGCCTTCGACGTACGGTTATGTCGTCGTCCGTCGCGAACAAAGAGTACCTCGCGTATCGTGTACCTCGGGCGAAGGCTGCGTAGTCGTGTCGTTGCGTGTCGAGAACGACCTTTCACTCGTGTACCTCGGGCGAAGGTTGTCTCTATCTCGCGGTGCGTACGAAGCGGTCTACCTCGGGTACCTCAGTCGTGAGCTTCCCTCGGCGTTGCCTGCGCGGACGAAGGTTGTCTGCGCGACGCGTAACTCGGGGATATCTGTTATTGTCGTGTGCGGTATAAGAGTGTTTCGCGGAAATTAATCGGCGAGGACAAGGGGGGCCTCGTTCGACTCGTTTTAGGATAAGGCGCGGGAGGTGTCGTAGGTCGTGGTTACGCAGACACGCTCTCGGCCAAAAGTAGTTTAGACGGCTGCGATTTGCACTAAGTGTGGGCAATCGCGGCTATAGGATTAAAGGGTGAACGAAGAGTCGGCGGACAAAGAGTGAATGTGTAGCCAAGCGGGCATTGTATGTGTGAGACCTTGAGACGCGCGAGAGACGGATATCTACGTGGTTATCTGGCATTTCGTTTATTGTAGCGTCCCAGCGGTAATTGAGTTATAGCGTTGTGCGGAGTTTATCCCCTTGGCGGTGCGGGCCAAGGTGCGGACGAATACCTTCGCGTGTTCTTATAATTGCGTAGCGTCACCCGAAGAGGCCGAATACCTCGCGTATTCTTTTATCTTGCGGTGGTGGTTTAGCCCGGGTTGTCTCTGGTTATCTGTGATGTAAGGAGTTTTAATTGAATAAATGATCATTTGCTTTTGTTAATAACCACGCGAGATTACTATCCGAACCACCCTCTCCTTACCTCGTTCGCGGGGCTGAGCTAGCTAGCTGGCAAATCCGCCCCATCCTCGAGTTCGTTAAGGGGTTATGACAGTGTTAAATCCTGAAAAAAAAAATAAAATTATTAGTATCATAAAAAATTAATATATATGTAAGTGCTCCAAAAATTATATTTTTCCTTCAAAATATAAGTATTATACACCACTTTTATGCACTAGAAATTTGCATTAAGTGAGTGTAATACTTGATAACAATTAAAGGTATTTACTTACCAAAAAACATGATTTTCATCATTTTTCTGGACTTGCCGCAACCTTCTGGATGAACCGTACCATCAATCTTGATGAAACAAAGTGGAAAATGTTCCTTATGAGTGTCCTCACAAACTGAGTGGAACAGATTTCTAAAAAACACAAAATTAATACAATTAGTTATACTTATATTGATAATATTAGTAATTATAGTGAATGTTACATATGTAACCATACGTAACATTCACTTTTGACTTATCTTTGATAATTCTGCTCCACTCAGTTTGTGGAGAAACCTATTCCAAAGGTTTCTCCAAAATTTGAGCCCAATTGGTTGACCCGTTCCTGAGAAAACCTGCGGCAAGTGAAAAAAAGTCATGAAAAAACTAATTTTGAGTAAAAGGCATTTAAAGTTTTACTTAATATTTAATAAAATAAAATGTACTTACAAATAGTTTTCAGCGTCTAGACCTAATATTATCCAAAAGTAGTCATCTGAGGATGGTGTCTGGAGAGTAGGTCCTTACAAAAAGCTTATTTATGGAAGCTTATGTCTGCCGAAACAAAAATTGAAAATAGGTTAAAAAATTAAATTTACACATTTTTAAATGTTTCTATAATTCAAACTCAAAGTATGGAAAATTTATGTAAAAAATTATTTAACATACTTTGAGTTGAAGTATTTTTAAACTGTTTTTAAACAAAAAATTCATAAACATGAAAATATACTCACAAATGCCATTGCTCATCCATGTAGTGATGTAGTAAAAAGAGCAGAAGAAATGCACACTAGAAGCTAGAAGGATATTTGTCCAGATGTGATTTGTGAAAAGTAGGTCAGAGAACAGCTGATCAGCTGTTGAGCTAGCAGCAGACTAAACTAGACTTAGATGCTCATGTGCATGTGCAAAAAATGCACATAAAAAAAACTAAAAAAGCTGCTAGCTACTCTCTGAACAAATTTTCAGCAGATTTTGTGCAATGTGAGTGTATGTGTTGTTGAAGTGATGTGAAGCTTGTAGTGTTCATGCTAGTTTCAGTGTTTGGTTAGGAGTGTTGTATAGGGTATGTGTGAAAATGTTTGTTTGTGAAATCAGTGTGCTCCAGCTGAGTAGGAATCATCATCTGGATTATTTCTCCTTCTCTTAGCTTTTCGAGCTTCTAGAGTGGATTCCAGTGCTCTCTTATCTGACCAAAAGAGACGCTGTTCATCAGCACTCTTTGCCCAGTCTACTGCAGAAAGTCCTGGATTAACGTTAAAGCCCTTCATCACCTCAAGTATTCCTGCTTTTCCATCGTTGAAGGAAGCAACTGCGATGTAAATGCCAATCTCCAAGACTGCGAGGCCACTGAAACTTTCCTTGGGCACGAGCTTCCAAATGGATTGATTGAAGCTTTCATTGCTGTTCTGTGTGAAGCCTCCAACGCATCTCTCCAGTAAATCAGCTTGTGTCAAGTCCTGGTAAATTGGCTTGATTGCATCCATGATGGCCTCAGGAATACTATCTCGGTGGTGAAAAGTTTTAAGTTTCTTTTTGGCTTTGGCTACTTGCCATTTACACCAACTGTCTGGTCCTGGCGGGCAAAGGTGATGTCTTGGCTCCTTGTCTGTTGATCCTTTATGGTAAAATGTCGCCCAGATGGCATTGGACATTTCTTCAACAGAACGATGATGGCCTCTGATGGCATTGCCATAATACTGAGTCAGCTGGTCGACTCTTTGAGCTGTAAGACGGTTCTTCCCACCAATGCCTAGACTATCAGATAGTTTTTGGCCAGCCAAACTCTTCTTCAGATTTCTCAATCTCATCCCCATCCTCTTCTGTACATGGCCAACACATTCCTTCTTCTTGATGACAAAATCTTCTCCATAAGGCTTGGCATCGCAGAGAGCCTTGAATACTTTCGAGTCACCATCTCCTATGTAGTTCTTATACTTGATTCCATGGTTTGCCTCTGATCTTCTGAACATTTCCACGATGCCATCTACTTCCATTTTTCCAGAACTTCCTTGATGATTGGCCGAGCACTGGTCTTGATGTGCTTCAAACCACTCTCTGTACTCTTCAGTGTCCTTCTCTTGATGCGCATCACAAGCCTTGCAAAATGATTGCTTCGGTGCAACATCAATCACTTTGCCAGTATCGTTGCGGATCAATGCTGATACTCCTTGAAGGGAAGAAACTCCTCGTATCCTCCAAGATCCGTCACCAGATACAGTGTCACAGCCATTCTCTTGAGTCTCACCTGTGCTACTACTGCAACCTTCTTGCGCAGCTGCTTTCATAGACTCAATAGCTACTTTTTTACTCGAAATTTTCAATTCATGATTGATGTTTCCAAAATAACTATGAGCAACTGGTGGTAAAAAATCCATGATTCCACAAAAGGTTTTTAAACCAGTGTGTCCATGACCAAGAGCTCGCATTCCTAACACTACTCTTTTATTTATTTCAAAGGCATTTTGTTTAGTGCCAATTTGTCTACTCGAGTCTATGAATGCAACTTTATAGCAGTTGGTGCAAGTAATAGATAGCTTGCTACCAAGGCCTCTGATATTAACTTCATTGAAAGTAATATCACCGCCACAATTTTTGCAAGCCAGGAATTCCTGTAATCCTGGTAAAAGTAACGAAGTGTCAAATATTCTATACTGAATAGGACCAGCTTGTACATAACTTGATTTTAATTTTTGTCTTGATCTCGAAACAGGAATTTCTGGCTGTGCAATTTCTGGTTGCGTAGCTGCTGTACCTGATGTTGATGGTTCCGGAGGGATTCTGTTTGGAGGTCTTGTAGTAGATGTTGAAGGAACTGATTCAGGCGATGCTTCATTTCTTGAAGGGATGGAGGTTGACGATGGTTGATCTCCAAAAAATCTCTGTTGCCTCCTCTTCTTTCTTCCAAACCTGCGCTTTCCATGTGCAGATGAGCCTGGATTTCTATTTCTTGAACCACTCATCTTGTTTTTTTAACAAATCTTGAATTTTCACTAGTACACTTCACGTGCAAAAAACTTGATTTTAAACTAAATAAAATACTAGAGCAATTTTCAGTTAAAATTATTAGGTTATAACTAAAATCTTAACTGAAAAACCGATCTCAATATTATTTAGTTAAACTCAAATAAAGTCACTGTTTATTATTAAATAAAAACTTCAATAATCTGCAAGTAGAATGGTAAAACAGGATTCTGGCTAAAGTACCATTCACTGTGTATAGGCATTCACCTCCGTCGATAACCGCCAAATTTAAAATTTTCAGAATGCGTCGTACATTGGAATACACATTCCAATGTGTCTTCCTCTTTTAGAAACGTGATGATATATATTAAATATTATATACTTTTTCAATAAAAACACTTTCAAAGCATAAAAATTGTATTTATCGAAAAATATGCAATTTTGGAAAATCATGAATTTTTTTTTTTTTAGTATTATGCCTATAATTTTTAAAAAAAATTTTGTATCGAAAAACGGCTTTCGGGAGCATATTCTATGTTAAATTTGCTACAAAAAAAGCAAATAAAAAAAAATCGATTTTTTGGAAATTTTAACACTGTCATAACCCCTTAAAGGAGTCGCGAGACTCTGGCACTTGCAGGTAAGTGCCTGGCGCCACCGGGTTCAGGTGAACTCGAGGAGCCGGGCCGATAATTATAACGACCTGGATTTATTATACACTGTACATATAGAATTATTATCTATTACATTAAGAAATATCACCTCATTATGTATTATATATATCTACTATACATACTATAATTAATTCAGATGAATTTAGAATTATAAAGGCGGAAGTAGATCATTATTTGCCAAATGTAGCAAAATATGAGTAATAACTTTATTTTTAGCAAGAAATAGAGCAAGTCTGATGGGTTGGGACATACGTAGAAACTTTATTACTAAAATAAACGATTTTTACAAAAATTTTGGTTGGGATCCTACGGGTCGTACCTTGAAAATTTTGAATTTCAAGGTTTAAATTACGCATATGACTTGTAATACATATATATATGATTTCAAAAGTATTTTTTTTTTGAAAAATTGAGAACATTTAAAGAAAAAATTGTTATATGTCCCTATAGTGATAAATGCTTCCCTGAGGAGCCATGAATTTTTGAAAATCAGTACAAAATGCAAAAAAAACTAATTTTATCAACTTTGACCCCCTGTAACTATAAGACAATCAATTCAAAAAGTCTGAAAAAATTTGGTGTATCTCAGGGCAACCTCTAGAACAGATTCCCAGAGTTATAGTGAGGTCTATTTTTCGGCCGGTCGATCTCACAGAGAATCACGCATATATATATGATACAATAAATAACTAGTGAAGTGATTGTATTTTCAAAAATATATCGTACATAATATAATGAAAGATTTTGTGAACTGCTTCTTTGTTAAAATGTTCTCTTTTATTTTTCAGGTTTTATTGAAAGGCATACAACTATCAGATTATAAAGAATTTTCTTGTAATGGGACAAGCTAAAGCCATGAAATCAATGGTGTAAGTATATCTACATGAAAATCAGAATTATAAGTTCTTAGATCGAGTTAATCGTATACATTGTTTTAACATGTTAAAATCAATTTGAATACCGAATTTCAGCCTTCTAGCTATCACAGATTTTAAATAACGTGAAGACCGAAATATGCAAAATGCTGCTTTTGTAACTGGTGGATGATTACTTATTTTAATTATATTCTTTACACTTATTTAATATCTACCATAGCTAGAGGGCTGAAATTAACATATTAAAACAATACCTGTAATTAAGTTTATCTGAAAACTTATAGTTTTAATTTTCATATGGCTACCTAACTGAAAATTTAAACACTAAAGGCATGAAGTCAACAGTGTAAGTATTTATGTAACAATCAAAATTATAAGTTCTTATAAAAAGTTAAGTGTATGTATTATTTTGAATCTCTTATAAGTAAATAATAAACACAAGTTTTTAGATTTTATTTTTTTACATATACTTCTTTTTTTTATAAATATTATTCAAAATATAATATGGATTGAAAATTTGTGAAGGATATGATGTAAATTTGTATCATGACGCTACCGCGCCCCTTAATAAATATTAAAATGCTACATCACACATGTTATGTGTCAATAGTATACATAAAATTTAAATGCTTTCAAGAAAATGTATATTTGCGATAAAAATAATTATGGAACTTGCCACAAAATTTAGTGTGAATGAAAGAAAATAAAACGCGCTATTCTATTTACCACTGGGGTTGTGTGGAAAAGAAAGATATTTCTTTTTGAATAATAATGATTCAAAAAATAACTATTTGCTCTACATATGGTGTCGAAAAAATAATTAATATTATAATAATACATGAGATTATGTACATTCATTTTTTAAATTTATAAAATATTTAATTGATTATAACTACTCTTTATAATTTAGGTATTATATACCTTTTAAAAGTAGTAAAATCTTCCCCCCTCTCCAAAAAAAAAATCTTTACAAGGTAAAAGGCTGGCAAGTATAAGGTCATTTCTTCGTGTAAAAATTAAAGATTGATTTTTTTAACACTTGATAACCTTAATGTACCAAAAACCAAAATTTCATTTTAAGTGCTTTATTATTTGCGGTTATTTCATTATGTAAATTAAAATCAAACTTTCGATAACAACGTAGAGAATATTCTAGCGGGTTTATTGTATACGGTAATTAATTTTTACCTTCCTACATGTCGATAAGAAATGTATTTATAAGTGATAAATGAGTCTAATCATCTCTACGAGCAACTTGGTATTTATTACATCTCACGCTAATTATGACATCGAGCCGAAGGCGAGGGTGGCAAAAAGGAGATATGGGCTGTCCTAATTTACTCTCGTGGTGCGTAATAATGTTGCTTCTATCGCCCGGGAGCGAAAGTAGTACTTTCGACACAGTGTGGAGGAAAAGGTGTTTATGATCAGTTTAAAAATAATTATGTTAGGATGTATGTCTTTTTTTACCTCGTAAATGAGTGAATCACAAACTCTGAAAGTACATGATGCTTATACATTTAGCTGAATAATCCAAAATCTCAACTATCTATGAAAATATGAACGTGGACACATGTTCGGGTGAAGAGTCTGTTGGACAGACTACCCTTTCATTAGTGTTACTTCTCTATACCTTCGATTTTACATAAATTGACATTTTATTTTTATCAAAAGAAAGTTATTATAAAAAGCAAGTTTTTATAAAAAGCAACCGATTATAAATAAATAAATAACTGTTTAAGTGAGGGAAGGATTATAAATATAGATGTATTCATATAAACACTCGACCAAATAGTAGCATCTAGAACGCAATATTCTTGGAAAAACTTGCCGTCTCGTCCTATCATAGATAACGATGGATATCATCTTCAAATTATGCATGGTTAACCAAAATAAGTTGTTGTTAACGAAGTACCGTTGAAAATCTCGTAACCGATTTTTCATTCAGTATGTATTTACTGCTATTCTTAACCAATTTTTTAAGAATTCAAACTTAATCTTGTAAACATTCTAAGCTAAATTTTCAGTTATTTGTATGTATGTTTCACGAAAGTCTGTTATTATTAATAAAATATTACAAGAAGTTGATTAAAAATAATTATTGTTGTAATTACTATTATAAAAAAATGTTATTATAAAATAAATTTCTACGACTGAGGTCGGGCAATAAATCAAGCTTAAAAATATTAAATTAATATTTATATAGTTTACAGATTTTAATTTTAAATCTGTTTTTACTTAGAAAATAGAACTCTAATTATCATTTGAGGTTATTCTTCTCACAGTTTAACATAATTGATTAGTACCCATTACAGAATAATCGGAAGATGAATGAACTATATTACAAATTGTTGATTATGTAACGTGGGGCCGTTTTTAAAATTTTTTTTATCTTTCTCACACAAAAATCTTCTCTCCCCGTGTGCTTAGGATTCTAAGTATACTCGTAATGTAAGTTAGCCATTAAAAGAAATACATGTACACCCGGCGCGGAAAACGTGACCGGATAGCCTTACATAGATTTTAAGTACATTTCCGGGAAAGCCTATTAAAAGATTCTCGATGTGTTTTTTTTTCTCTCACTAGGCCGAGATTTCCTTCGAAGGAAATCGTAAAGATGCCAAAATGCAATGACAACCAGTCGCCGGAAAGGGTCCGGGTAATTTCTTTTCACAGGCTCTCACGGCGACTGAAACAAAACAGCCCTAGCAAAGACTCGAAAGCGACGGGAGATAGGATCGGCCGCTGCACGCCTCGACTTCAGTGCACACAGTTGCAAGTCATAAAATGCAACTTATGCGCGCCGCCCGACATCTGAGTTTTCCTATCTCCCTTCGTCTATGAACGGAATATACAACCAATTTACTAACGCGCAATAGACTAAAAACAATTTTATATTTTTTCCCACTATAACTCTTGGGTTACACTATAAGTTACATTTATATTCTGTTACTGATATACTCAATTTGCAATTATATTTAATATAATCAACCCTAGAAATCATTACTATATAAACTATCCTACAATTCTATTTAAATAATAAGCTTCCTTATATCTCCACTAGGTATTAGATTACTATAAACGTAATTATAAGATTCAAAAATAATACAAAAACTCGGAGAGATACGAGCGAACGAAACGAGACCGAAAAGGTACTCGACGCGCCATCCGCCAGAGGGAGTCTGAACTTTTTTCCCTCTCCCTCACTCGCCTCTCTCCCCCAAAAAAATAGGAGGGCCTTCGACCGCGGGCGTGACCGAAAATCGGATAAGGATTTCCCATTGGAAAATCATAGAGGAGGAGCCGTACCAACATCTTTCTAATTGGTACATCTCCCTTCGAAGGGCTTTTCCAAGGGGGATTTACTCATTTATAATAACCAATGCTTTCGATAATTGACGTGTAGATTCTATTCCGTGTCTATATACCATTTCAAGGTCATGCGAGCTTGGCAAACATACCGAAACCAATGCACGCTTAATTAAAGGAGTACATGCTTCGAGTCATTGTCACGATTGAATATCTATAAAATGAATGTGTTTTGTTCATTTTTACACGAGATTCTCTGTCTGTTTTACATTAAAAAAATAAGTATGAATATTTTCGAGTTCGTTTTACATTACAAATCATTTCTAATTACATAGTTCTTACGAAATTCAATTTTTTTTCTGAATTCAAAAAGTGAAAAGAAAGCTCGTCGAGCGTACGATGATTGATGTGAGAGGATTTTCTGTATTATTGTAAAAAGAAGAGTTTGAGGATGGTATGTCAAATATGTTACACAAGGACGCGAAATACAGAAAAATGATGACAAAAAAATAATGAATTTTTTTTTGCACTGCGCGCACATTACCTCTTTATGTAAATACAAGCGCGCGTGTGCATCCCGGTCGAGCGAGATCCTAATGCGTATATTTGGATAATATTAAGTATATAAATATTGTGTACGAGCGCGTAGGAGCCTACTTCAGGCTCCCATCAGACCATCGCATCCTTCCGCTCTTTATCCTCCGGATTGAAGATGGCCTAGATCTCCTGGAGATATTTGTCCTTGATCTCATGAGAATGGCGGCGAGAACCAGAGGGTGGTGTGGATGCCGGCGACGCTGTTGAGCGCCTGGAAGCCAAGTCCAACGATGAAGGTGAGGATCGAGTCGATGATGACGTAGGGAATCGTCCCCAGGCTCAGAGCCATCATTATCCCATAGACATTAGTGACTCATATATGAGGACGGCTATGATATTCTTGCGCAAAATTCTAAATAGAATTTTCTAAAATCGCATATACTAATTCATTGTTTTCATCTTGTTTCATTATATCGTTGAAATTTCGAAAAGTCCGTCGCGATACACGTTTTATAATTCAAACACAGACACACTTCTGATTTAATACTTGTTAACACTTCATTGGATAAGGTCCGTCTCGGAGTGTTGTATGTGTATACATATATTTTAACTTTACACTCGTGAAAATTAGCGTTGTTTTATCTCTTTAAAAAGTTAAAATTGTAGACGTTGGTAGCGGCCAACTATCATTATGATATTAGATAGCTTGTGGTGTGCATGCAATAGCTGTCATCGCAATGAAATTCGAAAGTTCTCTCGGGACTCTCGACTACCTAAGTACGATGTGTAACATATGATAAGGTTCTAAGTAGCTAGCCCAGAGTGTTAATAGCTTCTTTGTGCTGAAATCGCAATTACATACATCTCTATTAAAGCTAACCATATCCTTGGTACTTCCCACAGAGAATTTCGAAGTAATCACCTACGCCGGCTAACTCGGCTGGACGTTGCCGATGCTACTCCACCTGACAGGTCCGAACTCGGAGATCTCGGTCACGGCGTACCTACACAAATCAAATGTGCTCCAATATGTAAGTTTCAAAAATATCGCCTTTTCTATGTAATACTCTGTTCATTTTAAAGTCTATATGTTTATTGTAATAAAAAAATTTTGACAGTTTTCTGATGAGGGCGACAATGATCGCCGAAACGTCGTTTCTTAAAAGAAAGGAGTGTTAATTTTTTAAGCCCTTTCTAAACCATTGCCTCGGAGAGATCGATAATAACAACAAAAGAATTATAACAAACTACCGAGGGATAAAATCATACTAGATAGTGTATACACACTCATCTAAATACATGAAAATTTAACATGGGAAAGCATATAGAGAAAAAAGAGAAAATCGGTTGTTTGGATTTTTATTATTTTTTTCTTTCAGTTATTATTCCAGTATTTTGACTTATTCATTTTAAAAAAATGTAAGACGTAAGATCAAGGAAAAGGGCATTTTCATTTTGAAATTTGACATATATGCTTCACAAATTAAGCTTCCATACCTATACGTTTATACCTAGGCTGTTGGTATATACACGACAACGAAGGGGGATCTGTTGTGCATATATAGCATTAGCGTTATGGAGCCTATCATGTGTAGAGTACCGAAACAGACACGGTATGTACAGAGTTGTGTGCAACTGTACGTCTCTCTCTTTCACCCTCGTGTATACGCTGATCGCAAAAGGGTTGAGAGGCTAAGACGGAAGAATTCGAAATAAAGGATCAACTCGGCGGAGGCAGATGAATCGACTGATCGTATAGGATAACTCATTGCGACATATGGCGGACCAAGAGAGAGAGAGAGCGAGAGAGAGAGAGATAGAGAGAGAGAGAGAGAGAGAGAAAGAGAGAGAGAGAGAGAAAGAGAGAGAGAATGCATCTCGTGCGCAATGACTATAGCGCGTTGAAAATTCCGTGACGTCACAATACATACCTATATAGATATACTGCTGCTCATACCTTAACTGCAAAAAGCTATCGGTATAGTACATGAATTAATTTTTATTCTACATATTATTTTCGTATTTAAACGCTCATTTATTTATCTATTTCAACACGATTGGTTTTTTATAAAAGAAACTGGCCAATTTATTTATTGATATCACAACTTTCCTTTCTGAAAATTAAAATTGAAATTTTCGTAAAATCCAATGTAGTGAAGTGATACTAAAAAAATGGTTGACAGTTCAATGGACCCTTTATACGAAGCTGTTTAAGTACAAACATATTTTATTGAAGAGAATTTTAGATTTTCCAAGTGGATGAGTATAAGCATACTCATATTGTCAAGGGATTAGAAGGGCTATGGAGAATTAGAAAACTTTTAATTTTTTTTTTCGTTATAGCCTTATCAAGTCCTCTTTATGAGTCTTATTTGGCTCTTCCCACTGCCCGATACCATACAATGGTATCAACCAGTGTGGTACCCTATAGTCGGGATGCATGTGCACCACATCGGAATGTAGTCCGCATGCATCTCGACTAGACCTACAGTTTAGCTACACAATGCATCCATAGATTGTGTACAGTGGAATCCGAACCACTGGAGCTTCGACGTTATAAGACACTCAAGTATATACATACAGGTGTATGTAAACATAGAGGTGTCCCAATGACAGAAAAGCCGAGAATCGGGATCGAACCCAGAACTTCTGGATCGCGAGTCCGACCCTCTGCCTACTGAGCCGTCTCCGTTCCTTTTAATTTAGATAATAGAAAAAAGACTTAGAATTTTGGCTACATAAAGGTTATGGAGAGTTTCAAAATTATTCTATAATTTAAATGAAGAAACAATCTGATACTTGCCTACCTTTTACCTTGAAAAGTTGTACAATTCTTTGGGCTAATTCGAGAATAGCGAGACAACTCGGAAAGATTCAAGTGGATAACTGTTATTAAACTCTAACTATTTAATTTTTCTTTAAGCTGCATACTATTTTTTTTTCTTTTTGTGAAGACTGCGGTTATGGCTATTAATTGCGGAAACTATTATACGAATAAGAACATCGTGTGATTTACGCATTTCAAAATAAAAATATATTTGAATGAACTTTTAAAAGTCAAATATTGTAAAACGGATCACCAGACATCGGTCTCAAGTGATACACAATATACAATCAAATTTTTAAGAAAATTATTGCTTTATAATTATTGATACAAAATAAAAAATGGTTACCTTCATGTGTTTGAATTTGATTATCTTTCGAACTATCTTCCAAAACTTTTTGCAAATGCTTATCTTCAATGGATTCGTCCATATTATTACTCAATCTGGCACACTCAGGAAGATCTCCTACGATATAAAATTACGTTAATTTGATTGTCCTAGTTATTTCGAAAAATATAATATTACTTCTGAATAATGTACATGTGAGAGTGCGTTGACATGCATCTCTGCGAGATATTATGACTGTGAGTCTCATAGTCGCATAAGTTTCCAATCTGCGAAGATGCTCCAATCCATTGAAAATGAATGAGAAATTGAATGCATTTACATGCTTCATTCGGGTGGCGTAATTGATTAGGTTCTCTTAAATTACATCTAAAGCATGTTTAGAATGCATACATGTAAAAGGATTTTTCGAAATTCGAAACCGATTAAGAGTTATAGCCGTAATAGGAAGACCATTTCTTTAATAAGAGTTATGTATAATAACTTCCAAAAGAAAGCGATTTTCTCAAACATTTTTCAAACTACTACCTCGATATCTTGAAACGCCCCTGCCTCCGCGTAACGGAGAAATGAGGCGAGAGATTATTACAGAAATTATTTGAAAGAATTATTTTGATTTTATGTGGTCCGGGATACCGGCCGAATAAAAGTATGTCGCGAATAAATTTAAATTGAATTACGTTTTATAGTTACATCTATATACAATGACGTAATGCATTGCATATATTCATCATGATAACATAATAACAATTATCGTGACGCATTGCACGATGCTCCTATACTCATTAAACGACATAATGCGTTACTGAGTATATGAAGACTTTAGGTTTAGACTACTACTTGATCCTCTGGTACGAAAGATTATTCTGTACGAAGACACAATGCCTGATAAAAGAACAATCGAGCTCAAAATTGCATGAGCGCTTAACATAGATGCAATGCTGTGTGTTTGCGACTCACTAGAATTTGTTTATTTTATTTATTATTATTATTTTAAAAATTGCTTTTTCAGAGTCAGATATCTACGTGGTTATCTGGAATTGTGTCTGTTGTAGCGTCCCAGCGGTAATTGAGTTCTAGCGTTGTGCGGAGTTTATCCCCATAGCGGTGCGTGCCAAGGTGCGGACGAATACCTTCGCGTATTCTTTTAAATGCGTAGCGTCGCCCGAAGAGGCCGAAGACCTCGCGTATTCTTTTATCTTGCGGTGGTTGTTTAGCCCGGGTTGTCTTTGGTTATCTGTGATGTAAGAAGTTTTAATTGAATAAATGATCATTTGCTTTTGTTAATAACCACGCGGAATTACTATCTGAACCACCCTCTCTCCTTACCACGTTCGCGGGGCTGAGCTAGTTAGCCGGAAAATCCGCCGCATTCTCGAGTTCGTTAAAGGAGTCGCGAAACTCTGGCACTTGCAGGTAAGTGCCTGGCGCCACCGTGTTCAGGGGAGCTTGACGAGCCGGGCCGATAATTATAACGACCTGGATTTTATCCAGTAACCATTCACTTGGATTTTTTCCACTGACCATGGAATTGAATCTCTTGAGGAAGTCGCACCCTAAAATTTGAAGGGCTATTATCTGGGAAATATTTTTTGCTGTTTGCACTCGATAAAAGTATGTTAAATTCTTCCTTCATTTCTACAATTTTTGTAGTTCGCTAGCGGATATCCAGCAATTGAACTTGTCGGGATATCCAGCCCAACTAACGATATATTGCTTATTTTGACCTTTTCCCTTACTGCGAATAATATTCTTAACGATGAAAGTATCTTTGCTTAGATCTTTACGAACTCGGGACAATTCTTCTTCATGAAATATTCCGTCAATTTCTTCTTCAGCTAAATCTTGTAGCGTATATGCAAAAGGTGCTCTGACACGTGAAGCGCGTATAATTTCAAAGATTTCCTCTGTATACGTTCCTTCATATGTTTTCGAAAAGACGTTCTTAGCTGTACTAACTCGCACCAGGTCGTGTACATGGTATTTAGGCTCTTGTCTCTTAAAATTACGAGCATATCTCTGCATTAAATTCTGATATGCCACTAAGCATTTTGAATGTTTACTTTACTAGGAGTCATTTTTATACTAGAGTGCTCCGTATCATTATAAGACTTTACCAAATTTTGTAAAATGTCGATATATTTTTTGGTATTGAAATTCGTAAAGAATCTCCACATACGCTCTTTTAGCGTTCGGTTAAAACGTTCGGCGACGGCTGCTTTTACATCAGGACTCTTTGCAACTTGCCTTTATCCGACTGTAAAATGACCGGTTTACGGTTTTGAATCCTGGATAAAATTTTGCGGAAAGCTGAAGTCACGCTCGAGCATGTTTTGTCATAAAGAGGCTCTACCCAAGCAAATTTACTCAAGCAGTCAATCACAACAGGAAAATATGAATAATTTTCATTGTACGATTTAATAGATTTAAGATCTGCGAGATCTGTTGCCCAAACATCATCAATGTTGGATACGTTATAATTTCGGCGTGGGTATCGCAATCGTCGCTGTTTATGTAGTGTATAAGCATCCTGAGATTCTAGCCATTCTTGTAATTTATTTTTCTTAATTCGAGATTTTGATGATTGTAACGTTTTATAAAGTCTATCGATACCGTAGTAAGACGAAGTCTTAGACGGATCGTGATAAATTTTATTTAGTTTTCTAGTCATTTTACATGTCTAGAAAACTCCAGATTTTTCGTTTTTAGTCTGGCGAGACTTAGGTGTCTGATAATCAGCCGAAATAATTGTATTGTCACCGTCTTCTTCGTCGATGTTTTCGTAATTTTCGTTTTCACCACTTTCAACGTCTTCTTTTTTCTCCTCCTTTGTTTTGACTTTAGGTGAACTTATATTCTCGTTTTCTACTGATTTTAAGCTACGAAGTGATTTACGAATTTTTGATTTGCCGGAATCCTCAACGACACTGACAGCGGTTGTAGCTGCACCTGCTTTCCACAAGGAGTTATTCCCGACAAATTCTTTAGGTACTCCTATATCTCGCAATAATTTTGCAAATTGTAAGCATCCAGCTGTAACACTGTATTTCTTTCGATCGCGCAAAGCATAATTAATTAAATCGACAATGTTAGAGTTTTCTATATTTTTTCCATTTATAGAGACCACATCGTTATCATTCCATGATATACGCTCTACACCGGCCCTGCGCAAACGCGCAAGCAGTTGTTGGGCTTTAGTGCGAAATGTTGGCGGCACACTTTCAATAATATGCAAATCGCGTAGCTGAATAATTTGTTTGTTTGTTGTTATTATTATTATTATTATTATTATTATTATTATTATTATTATTATTATTCTGAAAAACCTCCTCCTCTTCTGCCTCTTCTTCTTCTTCTTCGTTTTTGTCTTCGAGCTTTAAAAGCCTTCCATCACCAAGAAAGTAGAGAAAACTCTGGAAAGCTTGACAATATAATAGCCACTTATCGTGCTCGCTTATGTCTTTTGAATTTAAAATTTTGCTCATTTCATGATCCAAGCGTGAACAAACTGTACCCGGTATCTTTACAGACTTTAGAGATAGCTCAATATGACCTTCAATTTGCGTGATATTTTCAATTTTGCTTCTGTGATTAGTTTGTTTCTCACGTTTGACATTCCCTTCAGGAACGAGAATCATTTTACAAGCATGTTCCATACTTAAGATATATATGTTGTTACAGGTGTTAATAGCAATGTCAAAATTTTTACACCGTCAGCAAGAATAATCTTTTTCTTCGCACTCCACGATCCACTTTTCTCAGCCAAACGACGAAGGAATTTTGCGTGTCTTTTCAGTTTAGATCTTTGAGAGTCACTGATAGGAATGTTACCATTTAATATATTTAATGCACACTCACAAATACACTTTACAAGTGATAGTTCAGCTTTTCTTAAAATTGAAATTCTCTGCTCTTTACCAAGATAGTATAGCGCTTTAAGAATTGCCGAGCATTTTTTTGACAGAGGAGAACATCCTCCCGTGGTCATCATGCAGAACAGAATGAGACTAAACTGCTCAAGCTCTTCTATTTATATTTTCCGCTTAGGCACGTACACACATTCATTTCGATCGCATGAAAAATGCAGGTACGAAAACGAAGCTCGTCACATGTTGTCTGTGTCATGTCAAAAAACAGATAAGAGTGTCGCTTTGCGGTAGCATCGCGAAAAATCTCTCGTACGAAAAGAAGATTTTCAGGATATACCTGTCGTGATAAATGCTGAATCAGTGCACGATCTCGAGGATTTTTAAAAATCACTAGGTAAGATACATTTAACGAGATATCTCTTTGAACTTTGTAAAACAGATTTTGCGATAGAAAAAAAAATGGAGATCGATCTATGATGACTTTTTCTCACGAATAAATCGACGATAACGTTACTCGAGGATTCACGCATAAAGTTATCAACGACAATTAGCTTGGGTTCTAAGTCACCATCAAAGTCTGATGATTGAGGCAAATCTTCGCGAAAATCAATTTCTTTATCAAAATTCGTGTAGCCTGACTGCCATTCGAAGTAATAAAATATAATTTTCGAAAACGGGGTATCGCACATTTGCTTTCTATACTTGAGAAAATTTTGCACAAAAGTTGTTTTGCCAGAACCTGAAGGCCCACAGCATAGTGCCGTGAAAGGATATTTCCACCTTGTATCCATTTTCCGCAATGACGGTAGCAAGGTTAATCGGTATCTAATATACCACAATTTGTTGAAAAATACTAATTCAAAGCGACCTCGGCGGCGGTGGCGGCGGCGGCGGGTGCGGCGCGTGGGTGAATCAGCTTATAAAGAGGCGCGGAATTTAAGCTCATATAAATACTGATCAAAGCTTATAAATCGCGGGTTTTGAAAGCTTATAAAATGTCGCGGGTTTGAAGCTTATAAAGGTGGGAAAAAAGCTCTTTAGACATAAAAGTAAATGTAGGGTAAAATAACCAAATTAATTTATAACCTACAAAAGGACTGGTTAATATAATTTATTAATATATTATATACATATATTGCTCTATTATATTTACGTATGTGTTATAGATTACTATAGCCGAAAGGATAGAAAATCCTATCGCTTTCGAACCAACGATTTGCATATACTGGTTTGCAGGATTTCTTTTCTTTGCGCGTAGCAACATCGTGAAATTCTGTACGTCGAATGCTATTGTATTCTATCGTTAATGCACTCTCACGATTTTCTAGTACATACGATTTAGTCCAATTATAATAACCCAAATTTTTCGTCTTATAGTTGAGAGTGATACCGTTTATCTTACATACTTCTACCTCCCCTCCGTCAGGTTTTTTTACTATGTATGCATAAAATTTTGGACCTCCAGAAACAAACCCTTTTATATAACTAGATTGCCCATAAGATTCTAATTCATCGGTGAGATCACCCAGTAACGAACCTGTAGATGGCTCATATTCATCTTTTTATTCATCCGATGTGTATATACATGAATCAGTATCATAGTAGAGTACTCGCCTTTCCAATTTTTCCAAATAAGTATACAATTTAAGGCGGGCTTGAGCAGTAGTATACGCTGCTATGACAACATTTGATATATCACTGAGATCGCTGGAATTATCGCTGTATACCCATAATACATATACGCAACTATCACTTATTGAAAGCATTCCGATAACATCAATTTCCGAACTTATCATCAGCTCCATAAATCGTTCTTGAGTTTTTACAACTTCTGTTTTTGTTAAATTCCCGCGCTGAGCGAATTTACCCCCAAAAACTATTTAGCAGTAATTTCGTTACAGCTCTCAAACCCGGGTTATTTTCTACTTTATCGCTGTCTAGTAATATATTTTCAAATTTTGGGAGGTTCTTTTATTCTTTGGCGCAAGAAGAGGTTAAAATTTAATATACATAACGGTATCAGTATCCAATGTCGACTCGTTGTATGTTTAGATTCAAATCCACACTCCCAACGGTGGATATGAATATGGTCAACTGAAATGGTATCCGTAATAGTAGTTGATGTCCTGCCTCGACCGGTGCCGCATTACCACCTTATGGCACCGGTGAATCGTTCTGTTTAATAAAATTCTCGAGTCCTAGGCCCGCCATATGCGATTTATCCTTTTTCTGGTCCGTTCCTAATAATGTAAAAACACGAAAGTTGTTTTGCAAATTAGCCACTGAAGAGGGGATAAAAATATCCCGAAACGTTTGGCATTTTTTAAAATAAACAACTTGGCTCGAAGAGACGCATCAATTTTTATTCTACAAAATAAAAAAAATCTATTCCATCATCGAGCGATAGAGTCATTATTAAACAAAGGTATCCGTAATAATTGTACGCAAATAATGTGTATAGAGAGTCGCATGTACTGCATCGCCAATAAATCGTAATAAATATTGATATTTAAATTTTAATATAAATTCTTATTGTCGCCAAGGACCCACGTAGTGGCAGGAATGGAAAGCGGCCAGGAAACCAATAAGTGCGATAATCAATATTATTATTAATGGAACTTATTTCATTTATTCAAAACTTTGTATCAAAATAAGAAGAAACGTTGAATAAGTTATAATGTAGAAATAATTACTTATAAGGTAGCAAGATCATATTAATGCGCGAGACAAAGTCATCTATAGACACCATGATGGCTGAAATAATCCGGTTACAAACGACGCCATTTAATACGCGTGAGGCTTGAAGCAGGGTGCAAATGTGTTCCTAAATACTGACAAGAAGATTGGTTATCGGATACAAAAATAGTAATATTAATGGACATTGAGATTTTCACAGGTTTTCACAGCAAGAGCTAATGGCTCTTACAATTTATAATAATTATCGATATATCCCTGCCTTGATTCTTCACTGTCACATTCTACAGGCCATCCACTCGATTCTGTTTTAGTTTCAAAAATTGATCTGTAAATTCAGCGAATAGACCTCCCTTTTTTGTTTCGGGATTATACTTGGTGATTTCGTAGTCCCAAATTTCGTAAATTTCCATAATTTGATATCACTTTTGCACGGCTTTTTCGAGCTCGTCGGAAATCAAAGTTCCTATGATCGATCGCTCTTCCGATGACTCGTGCGTGCACATACTATTACTGTATTTTCACAGCATGTTCTACATAGTGGAAATAGTAATTGACCGTACATTTTTATCGGCAACACGGGTTGATATAAATTTTTTGGAGGTAGGACCTTACATTTAATAATACCATTGACCCGAGAGATATCCTTGGTATTTCCCGCTGATTTCAAACATTCGGGACCTACGTAAACTTTCGGGTGTCCTATTGGAAATTTCCCATAATTATAGATATACGGGTACAGCAAGCAAACATCGACATATTTTATTTTTTCCGATTCATTTGTCTCGTATAATTTTACTATATTTTCCGTATACGGCCTCCGTAAAAACAATCGCGAGCTTGTAGCGGTTCAACGTGAAATGGTTTGCAGGTACTTAGGAATTCAGTTATTTCAGGTGCATCTTGCTTTTCTCGAACAAAATCGCATTCCCATTTCTCGATTAAATTATAATTAAAACTTTTGATTCTTTCAGCAATTGCTTCCGTTCATGAAAAGCGAGCGTCTAGAGAATCCCAATTTCTTAATTTCTGGTCACGATTTATACGATAACACCTGGGGCAACCATGCCAAAAACATCCGTGAAACTGGAATACATACTTGTCGGCATTTACCTCCGAGTATACGTCTACAACAATTCCTTCTAGGATTTTGAATTCGCGACCGTTATGCGCGTGTTGAATTCTAATACCTCGTACGTGCTCTTCCCATAAAAGCCATTCAATAGCTTCCTTAGACTGGTTATTCGTTAACCTATATCCTTCAGGTGGTACAATCCCTATAGTCGGCGGCTTTAAAAATTTTTTTCTAAAGACTTTCATACACGTCGACGCTATTGTTACACATTCTAAGAAAGGATCTGTATCACCTGTCTTAATTATCAGCTCTCGAAATTTCAATCAGGCTTTTCTTAGAATGTCCACATCTGATTTGCAATACGATACAATTTCTTTTTGAAACTCAAATTCATAGTTTGAATTAGAGGTTTCTTCGTGCCATTTCAGAAATTTTGTTCTGTTCTCGTTAGACATCGTATCCGGAGAATAAAATCTTATGCCCGGCAACGGACCGATATACAATTGGTTTTGCAGCGTATTAAATAAATGCGGGAAAATCCCTTTTGTCCGATGCGGAAATCCAAACACTTTTGGGAGTACGCTGAGAGGCATTAGCAGGTAATTCAAACTATCTAGAAAAGAGGTTTTACCTATTGTCATGCTCATTATTTTTGTGCCGTTCTTTATAATCGAGGGAGGATCGTATAGGTTATCGTTAACCAAATATTTCAGAATAAATTGAGCATCAAATCCTTTAGCAGTATGAGCAATGCATATAACGCGTTTAAATTTGGATGTATCTTTAACTGTTAAAATTCTTTTGTTGTTATTATCGATCTCTCCGAGGCAATAGTTTAGAAAGGGTTTAAAAAATTAAAACTCCTTTCTTTTAAGAAACGACGTTTCGGCGATCATTGTCGCCCTCATCAGGAATCTGTCAAAAATTTTTTATTACAATAAACATACAGACTTTAAAATGAACAGAGTATTACACAGAAAAGTCGATATTTTTGAAACTTACATATTGGAGCACATTTGATTCGTGTACATCTCGATAATTCTTTCACCCGGTTAGTTAACAGCGGGGGAAGAGAGAGACCAAGTGACACAGATATTATTTATACCGCTTTGTCAGCTACTGTCTTGGAAGTGAGGAAGTAGCCGACAATCGTCGCTTATATAGTGCGAAAAGTCTTTCGCGCGGTTTGTTTAGATATGACGTCACGCCTCACCTCATCCTTTCGATGTATACAAATTTGATTTTAAATCTTAAGCTGGTATATTAAATGTGTGCACACGTTATTGAGTTTCTGGGTATCCTCTTTCTTATTGATACCATTATCTTGCAACTGTATATGCATCATTTCCTTGATCAATCTTTTATTTAAATTGTTTTCTTTGTCTTTTATTTTAAATCCTTCAAAATTAAAAGTATGATTGTACTTTTTACTATGCTCGGAAATGACACTTTCCTTAGATTTTCTATGTTCTTCAATACGTGTACACACATTTCTTTTTGTTACATCCAAGTTTATAAACAACATTTTTCTCTAGGTGTTTCTCTTTTTTATCCTTTCCGTTCACAATAATATTGTACATATTACTTTTTATTTTTGGAATGGTCATAATGTTGTTTTTTTAATTGAATGTCGCACCCGCTCATAGAAACCATCGATGTATGGTACGCTAATGTGATTGTTATATGTATTGTTTTTCGCACATTGCTCTGGTTTTTTAATCATTCTGATTGCAGATAATCATTTTTTGACGTATTTTTCAACGAAAACTGAGGGGTAATCATTATCGAATAATAGAAATTTTACAATATCAATGTTTTTCTGATGAAAACATTTATCCAATAACTTCATCGCCCTGTCAACTAGATTATACACCATGGCAATTTTTTGACTTATCGGGTGTTGCGAATTAAAGTGCAAAAATCTGCCAGAGAAAGTTGGTTTCGTGTACCAATCAGTTTTTATTTTGTGTTTCATTAATCAATAATACGTCCAAAAATTGTAAAATGTCTATTATTCGATAATGATTACCCCTCTGTTTTCGTTGAAAAATACGTCAAAAAACGATTATCTGCAATCAGAATGATTAAAAAACCAGAGCAATGTGCGAAAAACAATACATATAACAATCACATTAGCGTACCATACATCGATGGTTTCTATGAGCGGGTGCGACATTCAATTAAAAAAAACAACATTATGACCATTCCAAAAATACACAGTAATAAGTACAATATTATTGTGAAAGGAAAGGATAAAAAAGAGAAACACCTAGAGAAAAATGTTGTTTATAAACTTGGATGTAACAAAAAGAAATGTGTGTACACGTATTGAAGAACATAGAAAATCTAAGGAAAGTGTAATTTCCGAGCATAGTAAAAAGTACAATCATACTTTTAATTTTGAAGGATTTAAAATAAAAGACAAAGAAAACAATTTAAATAAAAGATTGATCTCGGAAATGATGCATATACATTTGCAAGATAATGGTATCAATAAGAAAGAGGATACCCAGAAACTCAATAACGTGTACACACATTTAATATACCAGCTTAAGATTTAAAATCAAATTTGTATACATCGAAAGGATGAGGTGATGCGTGACGTCATATGTAAACAAACCGCGCGAAAGACTTTTCGCACTATATAAGCGACGATTGCCGGCTACTTCCTCACTTCCGAGACAGTAGCTGACAAAGTGGTATAAACAATATCTGTGTCACTTGGTCTCTCTCTTCCCCCGCTGTTAACTAACCGGGTGAAAGAATTATCGAGATGTACACCAATCAAATGTGCTCCAATATGTAAGTTTCAAAAATATCGACTTTTCTATGTAATACTCTGTTCATTTTAAAGTCTGTATGTTTATTGTAATAAAAAATTTTTGACAGTTTCCTGGTGAGGGCGACAATGATCGCCGAAACGTCGTTTCTTAAAAGAAAAGAGTTTTAATTTTTTAAACCCTTTCTAAACCATTGCCTCGGAGAGATCGATAATAACAACAAAAGAATTATAACAAACTACCGAGGGATAAAATCATACTAGATAGTGCATACACACTCATCTAAATAAATTTAACTGTTAAATCTACCAATTCCTTCACAGGGTTAACTTTAAAAATGAATTGTCGAATTCCACACGTGATACAGTGTTCGCTCAAGTCCTCACTGTCGATACAATCTGTGCAAACTTGTTGGACTACACATAAAGTAGGGATGCGTTCGAATGTCCCGTTTTGTCCAGGAATAGGCTTATCCTGTCTTGTTTCAAAATCGTAAAATACAAATAATATTTTCTTCTGTTCTCTGTTATTATTCTCGGCGGTAGATTGTATCTTTTTTAACGGAGTCATATAACAAAAGTGATTATAGTATTTGCAAATTTGACAAAAAAATTGGCCGCATCGAAGTTCGCGATTTTTTTCCGTACTTCTTACATAAATCAAACACTTTTTGCAGATAAAAACGCTTTTACAAACACTTGCTCTCCTATTTTTAGTCGAGAGATACGAACCTGCTTTTTTATGATGGTCATAGCAGTCTTGAATTTGACACGTTCGCATGCAGTCGTTACATTTTATATGGAAATTATCTAAACACACGGTTCTTCTCAAGCAGGATTTACACTCGTTTGAACATCGGTGATCTCGCTCGTTTTTGTACGATTGATTGCACGGTATACGAAATCCCTGACTTCCACAGGCTTAAGAATATTCAAAATCGGCTGAAAATGCTTCCTCCTACTATAATACAAAATTCGTAGTGTGTGCGAAATTGTACCTTTTAGCGCTAATACCTCGGGTGACCCATCAAAAATAGGTCTACCGCCCTTTCCTAATAAGCTGAACTTAAACTACTATCGCTATTAATTCCAATGCTAAATAATTTTGGAATAATTTTATTTCCCGAATACCGCAGCCAGTATCGGGTATACGCACTCGAGCAATAGTAACAAGCTCTTCCGCTAATCGTTTTTGCAACTGTCCTCTTGGTCTACGAATACTATCCCATTTTTTCTGTAAATCTCCAACACGGAGATCCCCTCTTTCGACGTACACGCGCGCTACAACTAGCGAACGGGGAAAACATAAATTGTCATTGTTCAGAATATTTAAAATAGATTTTTTGTATATATTTTCATGAGTTAATTTTTTTCGTGCACCCCCTGCTAACGGCCGGACAATACACGCAGCTATATCCATAGGCTCGTCTATATCAAATTCGGCATTACTCTGGCTAACTTGGTTTCTAATTTCCAATAATTCAGAAAAATTGAAATGACCTACACGTCTAAAGGACATAAAAATTAAACCTCGCGTTAATGTAGGATTTTCTAGCGTATATACCCTATAATATCGGTATCTAAACAGCCATTTGTGAGGTAAATATTGATGTCGCGCAAGGCGGCTTCTAACCATAAAATCGGATTTTTACTAGAATTTTCGGGAAATGTAAACGATATTTTCGTCTTTATATCTGTGGTGCGAAATCGCTTATAATAGCGTGAGTGTGCGCCTAATATATTGAATCTATCTCTTGGCGGCCGCACTTCTACAAAACCTTCACCGGAGTCTTCTTCTTCTAAAAATTAAAAATACCGAAAAAGGATAGTATGAAAATATGCAATTGCTAATTTAGATTATAATTTAACTATTGTAAAAGTATTTTTAAATATTTGATAGAAATTGAAATTGAAATATTAAAGTTTTAATTAAGTGGTTATGCCTGAGTTAAAATTTAAAAAAATCCAAAATTTTTTTATTTGATTTTTTTAAGGCTAATTTACTGCAGAATGAGCTGCCTTAGTCCTTTTTACCCGAAATAATTCCGTTACAAAGTTATAGGCAAAATACCAAAAAAATACAATTTTTCAAAATTGCGTATTATTCATATTTTGTTTTATAGCGCTTTTGATTATTCAAAAAAATTGCGTTTTTATACAAAATGTAACATTCAATGTGTTCATAAATTCCTTTTGAAAACGCAATTTTATTTAAAAAAAGCACAAATTATTTACGAAATCATTATGTACTGTAATAGCTAATTTTTATGAAATCGTAGATTTTTTTTATCTTCAATGTTCAAAATAAAATAAATTTAGAATTTAAATTTAGTCTTGTAATTTTTAATCAAACTCATAAAGGGGTAAAAAGACATACATGCAAATTTAAATTACCGCCTAAAAACATGGCACCTTACAGCATATGGAACGGGAAATCACTGTTTTGCCGACCTATTCGAGTTTGCATTCAGACATTAGCTGTTTCGTCTGCTGTCTGTAGTTTAGTGCAAGCTGGATGTTGTGCTGTTGTGATAACTTCTGAGTCTCACTAGTGTTCAACTTTAGATAAGTGTTTTGTACTATAAACAACATATTATTTGTGAAGAATCTGTTCTTTGTGAGTGTATTCATTGTTTCAGGTATATGGGCTACAAATATCATGTGCACGAGAAGATGCCTGTGTGTTAGATGGTCTCAAAGTCTACAGTAATTACTAATGATCCTATAAAGTAATGGGTAAGCAATGACAAAATTTATTTTCATCTAAAACATGCTGACTGTGAATGCTGATTAAAAACTTACATTTCAATTTCAAATTTCGATACTAGTATATCTACATGTACAGCACCCGGGTTTTCATACATGGCTTAATATATAGGTATCTTATGCCAAAATATAAGAAAAATATGCCAAGTAGTCCATGTAAGTACTACCAGTTAAATATACATAAGTGTTTCGATAAACTTTAAATGCATTTTTCTCCGTCTTGATATTTTTATGATTTTAGGTCCTTTACCGCAGGATATCTCAGCATTCAGATGATGAATTGACACCAGATAGGATGGAAAATCTTCTGAATACGTTTCTTCACTGCTTGAACGGAGCAGAATTGACTAATACAAGGTAAACGTCAATGTTGCGTATGTGAATATATGTAATATTCACTTTAATTACTGATATAATCATTTATGAGTTACTAAATATTTAAAATTTTTTTTGTAGAAAAGTCTTCCGCTCAAGCAGTGAATAAACATATTCAGAAGATTTTACATCCTATCTGATGTCAATTCATCATCTGCATGCTGAGATATCCTGCGGCAAAGGAAAAAAAGTGCTGAAAATGAGTGATTCATACATGTGATTGTTTACAATGTAAGTATAGATATATAATTTTTTTAAAATAGTTAAAAATATGTTTAATACCTACATTTTAAGTAGGAGAAAGATTTTTTTTATACTATTAATAAATAATTTTTTCAGCCTATTACTTATTAATGTCTTTTTTACAGGTTTAACTCAAGCATAACCCCTTAAAGTATTGGTGAAGTTCACAATTTTTTTAGCGAATATTTATTACAAACTAAGTTATAAATCATTTCATTTTTATTTCATATTTGTTACAATTTTATACAATTAATTATAATAATTAACTATTTCTGCTCAATACATTTATATAAATGGTATCATTATTACTATTTCAAAATTCGAAAATTCGAAATACTATAATTCAATCTTCTCTAGCTTCTATTGCTTCTATATAATTGTCTGCGTCCTGACTTCTGAATGATTCTTCATCCTGAAAAATAAGTGACGTTTTCTATTGAATTTATAAATAATTTAATTTTTTGTTTAAATATTTAATATACGTCATTGATAAATTGATGGATTATTTACTTGCATCATATCCGATTTGGTATACGATCGGTGGTCCAGGTATCTCTGGTAGCCGCTGTCCCTCTTCGTTGTCAAACTCTTCCTCGCTATCATCATCATTGACGCCATTTTCATCATTACCACCGTCTTCTTCTTCTCTTTGCTGCTGCGGAGGAGCTATAATATTTGGCTCGCCAGCCGGCGCAATGTCTCCCTCCTCCTCCTCTAATGACTGAAGTACATGTACTGCGCTCTGTGGGTAGGGTGGCTCTACAGGGTTAGCGCTGTCTTCATCCTCATCCGAATCTAGGAATATATCTGGAATAAATTAATTTAATTTTAAAATCACATATAAATCTATTTTAAATTTAAATATTATTATTCATACATTCTACATCTACAGGATCGTCAAGAATATTTTTCTCTGCTGATGTCTTCAATATTTTATTCGGTGTCACCAGTTTTTTATTTTCTTCAAGAATAGTATCTTGTTTTATTATTATTTTCCGCTTCAGATTTTTCTTAGTCTCCAAATCTAGAATTTAATTTTATTAAAAATTAGAATTTTATTCAGAAAGCTATAACTGTATAAGTAAGATAATTATAATAATAATAGTAATAATAATAATAATAACTTCTTCTATTTTTTCGCTCGATATTGAAGCATGACTGTTAGTTGACGAGGATTCGTTGTTGATATTTTTTTCAATGGTGTATTACATTTTTTATATACTACATAATTACAAATAATGTTAATAAATATATAATATTACCTTTTTTAGACAGCGAAGATTCATTTATTTTTTCTTTAGTGTTCTCGCTTTTTAACGCCGGGATAATAAGTAATCTTTCTGGTTTCGCCGTATTATATTCAATTACTGAACAGACAAAATTTTTATATAAATAAACGTTATTTAAATAATTGTAAATTTTAATTCAATATTACTTACATTTATTTTTAATCCCGTCGAGCATTTCCCGTTCCAATCGGACTTCGTTTTCACGCCACTCTAGGAGAACTCTTTTTACAATCTGTATCACCTCTACACACTTAAAAATATTCTTTCGCATTGCTGTTAATATAAGGCCGTAAGGTATCATTTTTAAAATCGCGCAAAATCTGTCTATAAGAGTTTCTTTCGACATATTTTCCGAAACAAAAAATTGATCAGCATATCTACACCCGCATAACGGCTTCAATGACTGAATAGTATCAATTATGCTCGACATGTTTGCCGGAATTTTAATCGAACTACACGCGCTTGTATTCTATCGTGAACTAACTCCGAAAATTTTACTCTTATATTCGGTAGTCGTACGAGCATCTTATTGCATAGTTGCAGTTTTCGTCAAGCGAAATCGGAGCTTCTTCCACTGGCGCTCGCTCGCGACCACGCCACGTGGTCATTTTCGACGTCAACTCCGCTAGATAGATTTATTTCGGCAAACTATCATAGTATATTCCAAGACATTGATTTTGACGATGTACCGTTAACTATAAGTGCTGTGTATAATTCTGCTTTAACTGGTATAAAAAATTTTATTTTTAAATAGTGCGACATCATAAACAATAAACTTAAAATACAATCAGTGTGTCAGTGCGAAGTGTAACGTCGGGGTTACTGTTTGTTATCTTTACTCCTTTTGAGCCATTCGTTAGAGTATAGCTCGGGTCGAGTTATCTAGGCTAGATATAAAAGAAGAAAACGAGGAAGAAGAAATTCTAAATCGGGAATAAAAGGGAAAGAAGTTAGAAAAATTTACTTTTCGAGATGGGTTTTTTTATTTGGGTGAAATCCCGTTAGCTGAGGGATTTATTTTAATTTGAAGGTAGAGATCGCAATGGCATCTTAGGCCTGAGCAATCAAGACTTTCAAAATAAGAAGGTTATTACACGAACTTGTACTTGAAAATTTTTGAGAGAACCCTTTTGTCCCTTCAACGGCAGTTATGCCCAAGAAGAGGACGACTGGGTTTTCTATATTTTTTTCAAAAGGGGTAATTTTTCCGAGCCACCGGCACTGGCTTCTACTCTGAGACGGAAAGGAGACACTCGAAGGACAGTGTCTTTTCAAATAAGAAAAATGTATGAAATCTAAATAAATTTAATGCATTTACTTTTTTTCTCGGGATCAACCTTGGCTGGAATACCTTCGACGACTCGCTTACATGGTTTTGATTTGTGAAGATTCGAAATAGTTGTTGTTTGGAAATATTTTTTTTGTTTTTTTTTCAGGAAGTGAAAATTTTTTCTTTAAGTCTGGTGTTTTAGAATTGCAGGATTTATTCACTTTAAAATTTTGCTTAGTTACAGGAGGAAAAGAATTTTTTTAAGTCTGCTCACCACGACGGAGGGAGTCAGAGTGATAGCTCGTGCTGCGCCGCTATCACTCTGAAGCTTCCGAAAAACGAGGTTCCCTCGGGAAAAGCCTTCGGATAAGGCTCCTTCAATTAAAAATTTGGGAGTTGGCCCCTCCTCCGGGTTTTCCCAATGAAAACGTAAAACAAAAAAAACACGCCTACAGGGCGGCCTTAGGCCCTCCTATTATGGGGGAGAGGGACGGAGGAGTGAGGGTAGCGTCGAGTTCAAGCTCCCTTGAAGAGATGGAGCTACGGGTATCGTTTTGATGCTCTGACGCTTCCTCTTCTCCGCGTCCATCTCACCCATGTAAATACTAAGTTGCATAATTTTAGTTAAATGTTTTGTTTTACTTAATTTAATACGTGGATATAATACGTAAAAGTAAATGTATGTGTATTTATATTGTGACGTTCTCCTTTATTGAGGCGGGAAAAGTCTGTTAGTAGGGAAGAAGGCTTAATTGGGGAGTGCACGGTGGATGCTAATTGTTAACGATCCCTACGCCTAAGCAAGCTCTAATACAGAGGTTGCATAGGGGTTGCTACTTGACTGGATGTGGTTTGGATTACTCTACCTTGCGCTCACATGCAGTCTTAGACACATGCAGCTTCCAGACTACTCACTTGCTCACGAATATCTGGTGCAGCAGAATGACTGACTCGAAAGCCCAAGCGTGAGAAAGGGGAATCGATCAGTCACCTCCTGGATATAACTTGGTAGTGGAATGACCCTTCAATCCATGAAGATCATGAAGGTCACCCATCGCAAGTGAGGAGGAATATTCAATAAAATTAATTAATTAATATAATGTTAAAAGTTTATTAATATTCAGCTTTAACAATACTGGCGGTCACGTTGGTATACGGGGAGTGTGATAGGTTCACACGGGTCGTCTGAGCGATAGCTCGTAACTCTCCAATGCGTACCTCCGAGATACTAGAAAGCCAGAGACCTATCTTGGTAGGGGTCTGCTCCTAGCGCTCGCCAGCCAGAGAGTGTCTTTCCTCGTGTTTCTCTGGCCCTTTTATACTCTTCTCTCCGCCATCTGTGTGCCCTGTTGCTGCCGCCTGGTGTCGTAACTCGAACTGTGTAGTCCTTTAGCGCCATCTGGTCGGTCTTTTACCAACTGCTGTCGTTTATCGACAGTCGCTCCCTGCATTACCGTCTTAATATATATATATATATATATATATATATATATATATATATAAAAGTATAGTGTAGTAAATAGAATCTAGTACTTGTATACGTACTTGAATATAAAATGGGGATTAAGAATTAGCTAAAAATATGAGTAATAATATTTTGTGTACTTATATATTAGTATTTCGTGAAATTAACCGTGAATTAACCCATCTACAGGAAATCATTCATACCTTTTGCTTTTGTAAAATTTGGAACAAAGGAAATATGATTTAATTATTGATTGCTGTATTCATTTTTTTTTTCATAATTCTAATTGCTCGGCGTAAAAGGATGTTATTCTTGAACAAATACATAGCTGGCTTGTAGGGAGATAAGAGCTCAGGCGGCGCGCTGGAGTCAAACGTCTGCAGTTTTGTTACTTGCAGCTGTGTCGACTAGTGTGCGTAGCCCTAGCTTATATCTCTATTGAAAGAATCGTCGCTTGCACGTACTTTCATAGAAGAAATCCCTGGGAAAGTGTCTCATATTATTTGCTTACTTATTCTTGGGCAACGAAAAAGAGTACGCCTGCACTACTTTGATATGTTTATGACTTCCTTCGAGCTAGAATTCGACGAAAGAACTCATGAACATAGCGATGCAGGGCGCATTCTTATGTTTAAAATTCGGAGAAGTTATTGTTTGCTAGGGTTAGGCATAGGGAGAATTAACTCTATTTTTAAAAGGAGTGAGAAAGAGAGAAAAATTGAGGCGACGTTACAGAAGCGATTGCGTGTCGGGCGGGTATAACAGTGTATAAATGCGGAAAACCCACGCGAGATATAAAGAAAAGATTTTGTGAAACTCACAAGCGAATTAAATACGAGTTTCACAAAATGTATCATTTTATGGATGATTACAAAAGTGAGGGCATCGAAAGCCCTGAAAACGTGATTGCCCTCTCTGAACTAAGAGTGAGGTATACATTTGCAGATTTATACAATTTACCGATTAATTGGGGCCATAAAATATGGGAGGAAGAATTACAAAAAGCATCGTGGGATATGCACATCGAAAATGGATATATGATTACAGATGACGAGAAGTTTAAGGCCATGTGTTTGACAAGTGATGAGGAGGAGGATGGTCAAATTTTAAAATTAGTCCGGAAAAAATAAAAAAAAAGTAAAAGAAAATCATGGAGTAATCCTAATAAAAAAAGAGGAAATTGAGAAAAACTAGAAGCTGTAAGTACTAAAATAATATTAAATATTCTATCAATTTTTCAGATTTTATAGATTAATTTTGTTGTTTGCTTTCAGCAAATTACTGAATTAATCACCGTGTTGCTGTACTATTGATTATACGTACTACATTATTTCACATGTATCAGTGATGGCTTTAATTTAAATATTCGTATACATTACGCAGCCAAAAATATTGTCAATATATTTTAAATAGGATTTTTTATCTTTAATTAAAGTTAATATAAGATTAAGATTATGTTTATTTTATTTAATTCATGTATCCCTCGAGATATATATATATCTCGAGCCATCGAGCGGACTCGACGTGTTTTTCTAGTAGCGTCATTTCCTACACACACATTTATATATCAATCTTAGAAGCCCGAGTGGCAAACACATATTTTTGCAGTATCAATTACTATTTACTTCGTGAATAAAAGTCAAATCAATATCATTCGCCCGGCTTGTGAAACATACATTCCCCCTCATCGTCAATTGAGAAACATTTGGTCACGGCTGGATTAGCGCCGCAGCCCACTTCACTTTTGCACGTTCAATTGGATCCTTTTTGGCATTCTAGCCCAGCTAAGAGTTGCATTCAACCATGGTAAGACTTCAAAGTAAATACAATTACACATACATTTTTATTGGCAACATTTAACTTAAAGTGTCGAAGCGTTCCGCGTTTTTCCCGATTGCGCTGCCCGATAGCGCAGCTAAGCGCGCCCCGCGTGTTTTTCGATTGCGCGCTCCCCCGTCCGTTCGTTTTCGGTCTAAGTACGCGCGCGCCAATTTGTAATAGCCTCAAATAATAATAATTGGAATTCCATGTTTTAATTAAGTAAAGATTTAAAACTAAAAGCTGTAAACTACATAAATATTAATTTAAAATTTTTAAGCTTGATATATTTTCCAACTTGAGTCATAGAAATTAATTTTGTAACATTTTTTCAATATGTAATAATAGTTACAATTATTTTTAATCAACTTCCTGTAATCTTTCGATAATAATAACAGAGTTTTGTAGAACATACATACAAATAACCAAAAATTGAGCCTAGAATGATTGCAAGATTAAATTTGAATTCTTCAAAAATTGGTAAAGGACAGTAATAAATACATACAGAATGAAAAATCGATTAAGAGATTTTCTAACGATGCTTGATTAATAAGTTACTTTGGTTAACCTTGCATTATTTGAAGATAGTATCCATCGCTATCTATGATAGGACGAGACGGCAAGATTTTCAAAAAAAAAAAATTGCGTTCTACGTGATAGAATTTGTTCGTGTTTTTTTTAAATGAATGTAAATCAACAGAATTTAAATCTCATATATAATTATATATAATTATCCTCGACATATATTCACATATCATGGCATTGTATGCATACACTTTTTTAGTACGAAATAAAACAGAATTTGTTATACAACAAAAATACTTTTTTATTTCAGAGAAGGGTTTATCATACCACTAATGCCTTTATTTGCAAAAGGCAGTGTTTACTAACAATGGGAGAAGTTTTACAGTAGTAACGAAACATCTTACGCCCAGCTTCCACAAAACTCCGATAGCGATATAAAACAATTTTTTAATCTTCGCGCTAGATAGTCATAACTGTAAGTAATTTTATATGACTATTCATTGTTATAAATTATGTATTGTGATGGGCAACCGTCAAGACAATGCTCGCCTGGACACCACCGGAGCCCAGTAAAAAGTGCTCACGAATATCACTGCGATGGTGTTTACAGGAGCAACAGAGAAAGGTCGGAGAAGGCCGTAGCAGCCATGCAGTAGCAGACAGGCGGTAGCAGCAACAGCCGCGAGCAGCACGAGGTGTGCACATTGCCACGCGAACTAACGAGAGCGACAAGAAGAGAGAGAGAGAGAGAGAGAGAGAGAGAGAGAGAGAGAGAGAGAGGAGCCAGCGAGAACGACAGAGAGAGGGAAACATGAGCCTCGCATATTGGCGAGCGCCCAAGCGAGAGACACAAAAAAGGGCGAGAGAAACAGTGAGTGTAAAAGATTCAAGTAATGGAGGCACAGCGTGAGCCAAAGTATGTTATTGGCGTGAAGTGGAGGGCTGCGGCTCCGCCCACAGTGAGAGTGTGAGCGCGGCAAAAATGCGGAATGTAAAAGCAGAATAAATTGTATAAAAGCGTATCCAAACAGCATATGTAAGCGAGTAACAGCCAGACACGTAAATTACGATTTTTGTATTTCGCGTGAAAACGAACTAATTAATAAGAGGCCGCGAGAGAGCAAGTATAATATATATCATGAGAAAATGTGTTCATGTGCGATTGGTGAAAATAAGTGATCTAGAAGAAACATGTGAGTACGAGCGCGATAGAAAGAGACGCCGTGAGCCGGAAAAGAAGCCAGATGCGCAACAGGTACTTAGTATTATATTGGCACTCGAGGCATCAACAGCACCAAACCCCTCGTAGTCGTTACGCGCTCTAAAATTAGAGAGATTCGCGAAGTTTTCACCGGGCGATTTTCAGGGCACGAGATGACTTCGTACGAAAGGACAAAGCGTGCTGAAATAGACAGGTAACTTATTACCATTTGAGATAGTCGACAGCCTATAGTCGACAAACACTTCGTGACCGTCAGTCCGAGAATCACGAGACGAATGACGCTTTTAATCTTTTTTCATGAAGAATTTCTATGTTAGATGTAAACAAAGAAAACAGTGTATTTATTTCGCGTGCGTTTCCCTATTCCCTTTTCGCGATTCACAGTCCGAGGCGAGCAGCTTCTGATACCACTGAGCAGCTGGAAACAGCAAATGTTAGTGAACTGGGCGTTCGCATTAAATTATAAAATACGATTGCTAAGCAGGCAGCCCGATAGCAGGGTGAGCATGACGTTGGAGGAATCGCCACCAAGGGCGAAATATCCACCACATCACAGTATAAATCAATATTTAAATATTCTTTCTCATTACCGAAATACGATACGATTTAAAATTTGTATCAATATTTATGCGTTTACGAGGATGATGATTTAAATTTATTGATCAGCCAAGGAATAAATCTGTTTCAATCAAAACAGCTTTTTCTTATTGAAGTACAGCAAAAAGTGTTAGTAGCTAGTAGTGTTTTGTACACTAAAAAGTCTAATTTTTCGTAAAACATAGATTGATAACACTTATATAGACAAAATACTAGTAGCTTTACTGCATACTCTTAAGACGTGTTGATATTATAATCGTCAGATCAACAAATAATATATCTTCTTTCCTCTTGTGAATAAGTGATCGAACACAAATACTGGAAGAATATGTGATATTATAGATCAAGTTGGAAAACAAATAATTATGTTAGGATGAATGTCTTCTTTTACCTCTGCAATGAGTTAATCACAATCACTCAAATCATGATGCTTATACATTAAGCTAAAAAATCCGAAACTCTCATGTATGAAAATATGAACGTGTAACCATCTTCGCGTTAAGGGTCTGTTGGACAGATTACCATTTCTTTAGTGTCACTTCTCCTTCGATTATCTATACCTTCGATTTGACATAAATTCTCATTTTAATTTTAAGAAAAGAAAGTTATGATATCAATAAATAAATTGGCAAGTTTTTTGCTATAAAAAATAATTGTTTTCAAATAAATAAATAACCGATTAAATTGAGGAAGGATTATAAATATATGTGTTCATATAAACACTCAATCCAATTGCAGCATGTGAAAAGGTGGATAGCCTGTGAAAAGGTACAGTCGGGTACAATTAAAACTTTGAATAATTGCGACTGCTGCCACGTTCTGTACATGTAATAGAATGGTATGATGTTCTTACATGACATTATCACATGACAAATGTGCCCATAATATGTAGTAATATCATGTTTGTCTAAAATTATTATGTAATTTAACAAGATTGTTTCGCATCATGAAAACTTTTTCATTTATTTATGGAAGCTGAGAGCGGATGTACAATCTACTCTACTTAGTAATTCAGTAAATGTATTGCTATCCTTATTTCATTCAAAATCTATGTCCAGGACGATTATATACAATTATATATGAGATTTAAATTCTGTTGATTTACATACATTTAAAAAAAAACAGGAACAAATTCTATCATGTGGAACGCAATTTTTTTACGGAAAAACTTGCCGCCCCGTCCTATCATAGATAACGATGTATACCATCTTTAAATTATGCAAGGTTAACCAAATTAACTTGTTAATGAAACACCGTTAAAAAATCTCTGAATCGATTTTTCATTCTATATGTATTTATTACTGTCCTTGACGAATTGTTGAAGAATTCAAACTTAATCTTGCAATCATTCTAAGCTCATTTTTGATTATTTGTATGTATGTTTTACAAACCTCTGTTAGTATTATCGGAAGATTGCAGGAAGTTGATTAAAAATAATTGTAACTATTATTACATATTAAAAAAATGTTATAAAATAAATTTCTATGACTCTAGTTGGAAAATAAATCAAGTTTAAAAGTTTTAAATTAATATTTATGTAGTTTACAGCTTTTAGTTTCAAATCTTTACTTAATTAAAATCTTTACTTAATTAAGAAATTCCATTGTTTTTTATTATTTGAGGCCATTGGTCTCACAGTTTAATATAATGATTTGAGTATTACGCATTATAGGATAATAGGACGATAAATTAACTATATTAAAAATTTTATGATATTGATAATTACACTGACATTTAGTGGTTCATCGATTATCTATGATAGGACGGGGCGGCAAGTTTTTCCGTCAAAAAATTGCGTTCTACATGATAGAATTTGTTCCTGTTTTTTTTAAATGAATGTAAATCAACAGAATTTAAATCTCATATATAATTGTATATAATCGTCCTGGACATAGATTTTGAATGAAATAAGGATAGCAATACATTTACTGAATTACTAAGTAGAGTAGATTGTACATCCGCTCTCAGCTTCCATAAATAAATGAAAAAGTTTTCATGATGCGAAACAATCTTGTTAAATTACATAATAATTTTAGACAAACATGATATTACTACATATTATGGGCACATTTGTCATGTGATAATGTCATGTAAGAACATCATACCATTCTATTACATGTACAGAACGTGGCAGCAGTCGCAATTATTCAAAGTTTTAATTGTACCCGACTGTACCTTTTCACAGGCTATCCACCTTTTCACATGCTGCAATTGGATTGAGTGTTTATATGAACACATATATTTATAATCCTTCCTCAATTTAATCGGTTATTTATTTATTTGAAAACAATTATTTTTTATAGCAAAAAACTTGCCAATTTATTTATTGATATCATAACTTTCTTTTCTTAAAATTAAAATGAGAATTTATGTCAAATCGAAGGTATAGATAATCGAAGGAGAAGTGACACTAAAGAAATGGTAATCTGTCCAACAGACCCTTAACGCGAAGATGGTTACACGTTCATATTTTCATACATGAGAGTTTCGGATTTTTTAGCTTAATGTATAAGCATCATGATTTGAGTGATTGTGATTAACTCATTGCAGAGGTAAAAGAAGACATTCATCCTAACATAATTATTTGTTTTCCAACTTGATCTATAATATCACATATTCTTCCAGTATTTGTGTTCGATCACTTATTCACAAGAGGAAAGAAGATATATTATTTGTTGATCTGACGATTATAATATCAACACGTCTTAAGAGTATGCAGTAAAGCTACTAGTATTTTGTCTATATAAGTGTTATCAAGATCTTTAATTTCCATAATTAAATAACTGTATAGAATACAGCATTTATAATTTCGACTACATAAGAGTTGTCGAACGTTGAAAATTAAAGTTGAATTTTAGAGTAAGCTCTAAGAATTTTTATTTTGTCTGTATGAATGTTAATAAAAGTTTGGTTTTGTCTGCATAAGTGTTATTAAGAGTTTTTTTTACATTAAGGTTATCAAGAGTTTTAAAATTAATCTTTAATTTTTACATGAAGAAACGACCTTAAACTTGCCAGCCTTTTACCTTGAAAAGGTTTGTTTGGGGGGGGGGGGGAGAGATTTCACTACTTTTAAAAGGTATATAATATGTAAATTACAAAGAATAGTTAACATCAACTAAATAAGTAATAAATTTAAAACATTAATGTACATTTGCTCATGGATTATTGTAATAATAATAATAATTATTTTTTAGACACTATCTGTAGAGTAAATAGTTTTTTTAGATCATTATTATTTACCAAGAAATCTATCTTTTCCACACCACCCTCCAGGTAAATAGAATAGCGCGTTTTTTTTCCTTTATTGACACTAAATTTTATGTTAAGTTCCATAATGATTTGTTTCGCAAATATACATCAAAGAAATCTGTACGTCTAAAATTATTGCTAATTAATTAACTGATAACTGCTTTCTCGAAAGCATTTGTACGTTACGTATACTATTGTCATGCAGACCATGAGTGATATAGCATTTTAATATTTATACAAGTTTATATCGTAACCTTTACAATTGTTCAATCTATATTATGGAATAATGAAAATAATATTTAGAATAAAAAGAAGTATATGTAAGTTAATTTCCAATATCCCTATGATTCTTTATGATAGATGTATTATCATTTTTAATGCAACCCACCTAATTCGGTAAACGTTTAGAAAACTGTAATCGAATTCAAACTTTATGAAAACCTGTAAAAAATAGTGTCAGTAAAGTTGTGGTATCCCCTGCATGACTTTCACATAAATACTTACACGGTTGACATCATAAATTTAGTGTCAATATTGAATAGTGTCATTTAGCAAACAAGTTATAGTTTATTAAATATATTCTAAATTGAGTTCTATTGAGTTCTATTGAGTTCTATTCTAAATTGAATTGAGTCATTTAGCAAACAAGTTATAGTTTATTAAATATATTCTAAATTTATAGCTTTTAAGGTAAGATGTATTTAAAGCAATCAGCTACTAACGTAGTGTTTATTTATGAACTACAATATATACACTAGAGTGACCTAACCAGGCATGGCAAAAATTTCCATTCCGTTATGATCTGTTGAATGTATATAGATAATATAAATTGTCAAGCCAGTCACTTAGAGGGATAATCTAAAAATTTTCCAGTTGATACGGCTCAGCAGTTTTGAATTATTGAATTTTGAAATTTCTAATCTCTGATTATCTCAATACTGCTAAACTATACCATCTTCAAAATTCTTATACTATATCCCTCTAAGTGGTGGGCTTGAAAAGTTGTATGATCTTTTTACCTTTTAGGAAAAGAGACGCTCAACCCACATTCTGGAAACTGCCTGAACTCTGGCATTCTGAAAATTAAAAATAACTATTTTTGAATTGAGCAAATCAATCAGAGGGATAGCATATGAAATTTAAAGTTAATCGTCTAGACCAATTTTTAGCTCTTCGATTTTGAATGCCTTATATGATGATTATTTTGAAATTGGTCTATATGGTAAACTTCAAATTTCTCATAATATCCCTCTGATTGGTATGTTTAACGAAAACTTAGTTATTTTTAATTTTCAGAGTGACCAAAATGCTTCTGAGTGATTCTACGTATAAACCTTTTAAGCCTTAAAAACAAGTGTTCAACTTGATCGATCATCAATATCGAAGACACAAACATTTGAAAAGATAGCTTAACTCATTATAAAAGAACCTGTGAAAGTCCCAGAATATCACAGGTCTTGGTTTCTCTGTGAGAAATAAATATAACAGCTCATTTATTAAAAAGCACAAGTTTATTAAAAATGACTTGTTAAAAAAATGTAGGTAAAACAGTGAAATATTAGCGTAATCCAGAGAAATTTTGTTGCACGACATTATAAAAATACTATAGAATATCCGTATACATTCAGTTTTAACATTTACAATAATTAAAATAAACTAATCAAGATTTTATACTTTGAAAAGCGCACCCGGGTGCCATATACTCCATATGTAATAGTTTCAAGGATATTTGACTTATATAAAAGTTAATAAACCATGAATTATAATCAATACATCCATGCTCATTAATCATTTTTATTTAGTTTCATTTAAAAATAAATTTTAAAAAATATTTTTGAAGACAGAGCAAATTAAGCTCTAGCAGAAGGTAACTATCTTTCCATCTCTCTCTAATAAATGCATAAATGTACCAAAATTAGACTTTGGAACAATTTAAAAAATTTTTAGGAAATATTGACGGTAATTGAAAAACAAAATAAAACACTTTCTCTAGCTATTCATAAGAATCCCTTTCGACGAACAGCCTGAGAGTCTACCTCCCAGGAGACGATAGGAAAAGTTATAAACTATTCATATATACTTAAACAACTTAGAAACTTTCATGCATGAGCGATGCATATTCTTGACACTTCACTAGCTTCTCACAATAGAAAATAATTTTTTCCTTTTATAAACTGAATATTCTCTGAACCAAGAAAATAAAACACTTTTACTATCTATTCATAAGAATTCTTTTTGACGTACAGCCTCAGAGTCTATCTCCCAGGAGACGATAGGAAAAGTTAACATAAGCACTTCCACAATTGTAGAAACTTTCTTGCGTGGAAGATTGAATATAATCGTAACACTCAACCAACTTGTCACATCACAAGAAAATTATATAAACAGGAAATTCTGTATAAATTTTCTTTGATTCTTGAACCATAAAAATACAACACTTTCACTAACTTCTCATCAGGATCCCTTTCCACGAATAGCCTGAGAGTCTACCTCCCAGGAGACGATAGGAAAAGTTATGAATTATTCATACACATTTAAACAACTTAGAAACTTTCATGCATGAGTGATGCATATTCTTGACACTTCACTAGCTTCTCACAATACAAGACAATTTTTTCCTTATATAAACTGAATATTCTCTGAACCAAGAAAATAAAACACTTTTACTATCTATTCATAAGAATTCTTTTCGACGTACAGCCTCAGAGTCTATCTCCCAGGAGACGATAGGAAAAGTTAACATAAGCATTTCCACAATTGTAGAAACTTTCTTGCGTGGAGGATTGAATATAATCGTAACAATCAACCAACTTGTCACATCACAAGAAAATTATATAAACAGGAAATTGTGTATAAATTTTCTTTGATTCTTGGACGATGAAAATACAACACTTTCACTAGCTTCTCATCAGGATCCCTTTCGACGAATAGCCTGAGAGTCTACCTCCCAGGAGACGATAGGAAAAGTTATGAATTATTCATATACACTTAAGGGGTTATGCCTGAGTTAAAATTCAAAAAAATCAAATTTTTTTTTATTTTATTTTTTAACAGCAAATTTACTGTAGAATATACTGTTGAAACTCCTTTTGCCCGAAAAAATTTCGTTACAAAATTATAGGCAAAATACTAAAAATATATAATTTGTCAAAATTAAGTATTTTTCATATTTTATTCTATAGCGCTTTTGTTTATTCAAAGCCATTACATTTTTATAGAAAATTTAACGTTAAATGTGCATACAAACTCCTTTTGATAAAAGACAGTTTTATTAAAAATAACACAAATTATTTATTTATGAATTATTGCATATAGTAAATAGCTCATTCTGATAAAAGCATAGATTTTTTTATTGTGAATGTTAAAAATAAAATAAATTTATCTGTTTCATTAATTTAATCTTTTTAATAAAATAATAAGCATGCGTGCAAACTAAAATATTTTTATAAATTACCACCTAAAAACATGGTACCATACAGCATATGGAAAAGCCAATCACTGTTTTACCAACCTAGTTAAGTTTGCTATCAGACAGCTATTTCGTCTGCTTGATCTGCAGTCTAGTGCAAGCTTGATGTTGTGAATTTTGATCTGAAGTGAAAACTTCTGAGTGTCAGTGGTGTTTAAATTTAGATAAGTATTGTGGACTCTAAATAATACATTATTTGTGAAGGACTTGTTCTTTGTGAGTGTGTTCTTCATTTTTAGGTATATAAGCTGTCAATGGCATGTGAACGATAAGGTACTTCTGTGTTCGATGCAAGGTTAGATGTTGTGGAAGTTGGCTGTAACGATTAACAATCCTAGAAAGTCATGGGTAAGCAATACCAACAATTATATTCATATGAAACATACTGACTGTGAATGCGTATAAAAATTTATATTTCAATTTCAGCTTTTGATACTAGTATATCAATATGTGTGGCACCCGGGTCTTAATATATCCCTTAATACAGGGATATTTTATGCCAAAACACAAAAAAATATGCCAAGCAGTTTCTGTAAGTACTACCCGATAAATGGAAATAAGTTTCATGTATAAACTTTAAATGCAGTTTTCTCAAATTTTGAATTTTTGTGATTTTAGGTCAGTTGCCGCAAGATTTCTCAACAACTATGGGACCGATCAAGCTGAAATTTTTTAGAGAACTCCAGGAAGCCCTTCTTCACTGCTTGAACGGAGGGAAATTGGCTAAGGTAAGTTTAAAGAATGTTACGCATGTCAACATATGCATAATTCACTATAATTATGAATATTATGACCTTATGTGTTTCTAAATATTTAAAATTTTTATGTTTCAGTAATCCCTTCCGTTCAAGCTGAGGAGAAAGACATTTAGAAGATTGTCCATCCAGTTTGGTCTATATTCATCACCCGGATGCTGAGAATTCATACGGCAAAGGGAAAAATCTGATCAAATTTAATACTTCACACATGGAATTGTTTGTATAGTAAGTATAGATATATAATTGTTTAAAAATATGTAAAATCACAATTAATATGTATACTTTAAGTAGAAAAAAGAATTTTTTTAATATTACTGATAAATAATTTTTTTTTGCCTAATAACTAATAATTTGTTTTTTTCAGGTTTAACTCAGGCATAACCCCTTAAACAACTTAGAAACTTTCATGCATGAGCGATGCATATTCTTGACACTTCACTAGCTTCTCACAATACAAGACAATTTCTTCCTTATACTGAATATTCTCTATGTTAAAACTTTCTTCGATTCTTGAACCAAGACAATAAAACACACTAGCTATTTGTAAGGATCCCTTTCGATGTATAGCCTGAGAGTCTATCTCCCAGGAGACGATAGGAACATTTAATAATTGTTCATAAGCACTTTCACAATTGTAGAAACTTTCTTGCGTGGAAGATTGAATATAATCCTAACACTTAACCAACTTGTCACATCACAAGAAAATTATATAAACTGGAAATTCTGTATAAATTTTCTTTGATTCTTGGATGATGAAAATACAACACTGTCACTAGCTTCTCATCAGGATCCCTTTCGACGAATAGCCTGAGAGTCTACCTCCCTGGAGACGATAGAAAAATTACACATCCACTTCAAGAATGTAGAAACTTGCTTGAAAGGTAAACCCAGGAGACGATAGAAAAAGTTACATATTCACTTCAACAACGTAACTTTCTTGAAAGATGAATTCTTAACACTTTACTAGCTGCCACATCACAGAATAGTTATTGATTTATATAATCTAATAGTAAAAAAACCTGAAAAATAAAAGGATATATTTTAACAAAGAATCAGTTCATGAATCTTTCATGTATGTATATTTAAAAAAAAAAGTACAACTAATACTTATCTAATTTGAGGCTATTAGTCTTGTTTGTAAAAATTTTTCATAATTATATCTGTCAGTTTTTAAATATTTCATCAAACCCAGCTTTATAAATTGCATATATGTTGAAATAAAATCACTTTGGTACTTTATTTTGTACAATACTTATTTTTCATTAACACTGCATATGTGTTATTGTATTGAAAAATCAAAAAATGTGAATACACTATCGTCTGCTCTTCTGTACACTTGATGAACTGTATAGATGCAAGCAATAGTATACGTAGAGCTGACGTCACGAACTATGACGTACTTCCGGGGAGAACATTTTTCGCCACGGGAGAAGAATTTTCGCGTTGAAGAATTCGTGACCCCGAACCTTCATTTCATAATATCTTTTGATAGAAGCCATTTCACAATATATGATCCTGAAGTGATTTGCTAGTTTTATTCCAAGCTTTTCATTTGATGTGCTCATAAGTGAAGAAACAAAGCTCTTAATGCGAAGAAAACCGAATGTCACATCTCCAACAGGGCCTATGAGACGTATATAGGGTCTGGCTATAGCGCCCGACGGCGGCGTATGTACTGACGTACCTTATACTTGCCATCGAGGCCGCTACTGAGCATAATATTGAT